>CM053027.1:383608599-383712556 GCA_028564925.1 Lithobates sylvaticus | reverse complement strand
CCCCCCACCCTATGTGAATGAGTATGGGGTACGATGTACCCCTACCCATTCACCTAAGGTGTAAGGTGTAAAGTGTAAATAAAAAAAACACACAATTTTTTAAAACTATTTTATTGCACTGCTCCGGGGGTCTTGGGGGGGTCTTCTCGCCGGACTCCTCCGCTATTTTACCTAGCTCTTTTACCGAGCAGAGGAGCCCAGCTACCTTCTTCGTCGTCGCCGCTGTCGTCTGGGGGTCTCGATCCGCCTTCAGGGGTCTTCCGGGGTCTCTTCTGTTCTTGCCGCTGTCGTCGCCTTCTTCTTCTTCTTCTTCTTCTTCTTCTTCTTCTTCTTCTTCTTCTTCTTCTTCTTCTTCTTCTTCTTCTCTGTCTCTGGCCGCAATATATATTATTTTAAATGATTTTTTTAAATTTATTATTATTAATAATCGTTTTTTAGGCACTAGCGGTGCGATTTTACCTTAAAAAAATGCGTTTTGCAAGGCTTTTTATCACTTCAGCCCCCAAAAAATTATTATATAAAAACACACATTATCATACAATCTACACACATTATCATAAAATCTACACACATTTTTTTTTTCGAAAATATTTTTCTTTTTTTCTTTTTAAATTTTTTTTTCTTTTTTTCTATTATTATTTTTTTTATTTTTATAATATGATTATATATATATATATATATATATATATATATATTATATAATAATATATAAATAAAATATCTACATTGAATCGCAATACAGACTGCACAGAATTAGTATCCTTTGGCAGGTTTCATCGCTCTATCTAGCTATATTTGTTTTTTTTATGAGGTTTTCCATTTTGTTCATCTTGGCTACCTATTGATGCAGGGTTCAATTAAGGGGTATACCCCCTCTGTGACATACTAAATACTTTTCTGGAATGGTCCTTTCGGGGGTCGTGATAGTCCTTTGGAGTAGTTCTTGTACTTGCGGAGAGAAGTGTCAGCATTCTTGCGGTATGGAAGTGGTTAAATCAGGTGCGAGGCGGCGACACTGTACCCGGTGATCTTTGACTTCTCCTATGTTGTGCAGCAAGTGGAAGTCTAATGTCCCACAACCTTAAGCGGTGGATGCTGTGGATTGGGAGACAGAGAAGCCAAGGACACTCATAACATATGCCGATTGGTTCATAGTAAAGCTTTACTTTCTTTGCTGTCTGATAAGCATTTAGTGATCTAGGGTGTCGGGCTTTGTGTCACCATTAAACATGCAAGTCACAGAGGTGCACTATCTGAATCGCGTCTGGATGTGTGGAGTACCATCTTCATCTCCTTTGCTGCTAGAGGACTTCTAATTTTGTCTTTTGAGCAAATGCTTTCATTTTAAGAACTTGATTACATGACCTTTTTTGAATACTTTTATTATATTCATGTGTTGCATGTCTAATAGGATTTATACCCTTTAACATTGTGGACATTAAGGTACTGGAAGAATACTCTGCAACACCCTGCCAATACTCTGCAAACCCTGCCAATACTCTGCACACCCTGCCAATACTCTGCAACACCCTGCCAATATACTGCCAATACTCTGCAACACCCTGCCAATATACTGCCAATACTCTGCAACACCCTGCCAATACTCTGCAACACCCAGCCAATACTCTGCAACACCCTGTAATACTCTGCAACACCCTGCCAATACTCTTGAATACTCGGTAATACCAAGCCATACTCTGCAATACTCGGTAATACCCAGCCATACTCGCCGATACCCAGCCATGCTCAGCCGTACCCAGCCATACTCGGCCAATATTATAGTGGGTGAGATGACGTGGATATTACAGTGGGGGCTATATGGTGGTGGAATTTTCACAGGTTTTTGCAAATTCAATTATTATTTGCTGATCCGAAAAATTATCCGATCCGTGACTCTGATCCGAGCAACCATCTTATCCGTGAGTTTGGGGGGGGACAGATGTACAGAGGGGGAACAGATATATATGTGTGTGTGGGGGGGGGGCAGACGTGTAGTGGGGTACAGAGGGGAAACAGATATATGTGTTGGGGGAACAGAGGTGCAGGGGGGTACAGAAGGGAAATAGACGTGCAGGGGGGAACGCGCCCCTTGCTTTCAGTAATACTAGACCCCCCCCTAAGAATATTAAAAAAAAAAAGTCACAGTTAAGCCCCATACACACGGTCGGACTTTTTCATGGATTCTGTCCGATCGGACCATGTTGTCGAAAAATCCGACCGTGTGTATGCACCATCGGACAGTGTACGTCGAATTGTCCGACGGACAAAGTCTTATCTCCTGCTGGATAGATTTGCCGACAACCCGGTCCGATCACACCAAATTCGATCGTGTGTACGGTTGTCCGACCGGACAAAGTGCTACGCATGCTCAGATCACATTACAAGTCCAAAGCTATTGGCTACTAGCCTCTACGTAGTCCCGTCGTAGGCAACAAACGTCACCACGTTCAGAATGATCGGATTTTTCGACAACTTTGTCCGACCGTGTGTACGCAAAACCAACATCGGACAAAGTACGACGGACATGATCCGACGGACCTGGTCCGCGGATTGTCCGACCGTGTGTATGGGGCTTTACTTTGTTGAGTAACTAATTACTTTTCCAATGTAGTAACTGAGATACTAACGCAATTCTTTTTTTTGGGAGAAGTAATTTGTAACTTAACTAATTACTTTTTTAAAGTAAGATGACCAACACTGACTGGGACAAATAATGGTAAATTAAAATTGTACAGTTGTCACTGGAAAAAGGGTAGAGGGGAAATCTTCCAAAAGAAACGCCACATGGTGACAGCTGTGTAAATATTTCTTCCCACTTGGGTAGATATTTTCTCTAAATTGATACTTTAATTTCAGGACAGGTACTTCTGGTAAACGGAGCCATGCCACCAATGAGAATGCAGGGTTGGGGTGGCACTGAGGCACCATATTGGACCCTCCATTCTCGGTGCAGCTCAGTAACGCTGAGCCTAATAAAACCCCAGACTTTACTGTTCCTAAGCTCTTTGCCCGGCTGCTGTGCCTGTCACAGTTACTGTGCCTCTTCAGTAATGAGGAGCCTGTTGACAGGTTCAGTGTCGCTGTGCACTGCTGCCGGCCATTGCACCTGCCGCAGTGGTTGAACAGACTTTTCACTCAGTAACACTGAGCCTGCACTTTTCAAAGGCTCTGTCCCAATAAAAGCAATGAAAACAAAGTGCTGCCAAATGCTGCCTGCCCAGCATACCAGGCATGACAAAGGGTCAGCTTCTGTTTGTTTTAGCTATGGGGGGGGGGTTCGAGAGAAGTGTTAAAGGGGTCACCAAAAAAGGGTTACCACTCCCAAAGAATTGTTGCTTGATGCACAGGTGCTGGCATATCGGGGTTTATGTGTAATCTTGCTGGGGAGCAAGGAAGGTGTCATCAGTTTAAGGGATCCTATTGATCCCCCTGACCTGTTATCGATGTATGCAGGTATATACAATGAGGGGAAAAATAGTATGTGATCTCCTGCTGATTTTGTACATTTGGCCACTG
The DNA here is from genome assembly GCA_028564925.1 of Lithobates sylvaticus. Classification (NCBI taxonomy): domain Eukaryota; kingdom Metazoa; phylum Chordata; class Amphibia; order Anura; family Ranidae; genus Lithobates; species Lithobates sylvaticus. Next base: position 383,709,040 of record CM053027.1, on the reverse strand, counting down.
ACAAAAAAATGATCAGTCTATAATTTTTATGGTAGGTTTATTTTAACAGTGAGAGGCAGAATAACAACAAAAATATCCAGAAAAAATCATTAAAAAAAAGTTAGAAATTGATTTGCATTTTAATGAGTGAAATAAGTATTTGACCCCTTCGCAAAACATGACTTGGTACTTGGTGGCTAAACCCTGGTTGGCAATCACAGAGGTCAGACATTTCTTGTAGTTTGCACACATCTCAGGAGGGATTTTGTCCCACTCCTCTTTGCAGATCCTCTCCAAGTCATTAAGGTTTCGAGGCTGACGTTTTGTAACTTAAACCTTCAGCTCCATCCACATATTTTCAATGGGATTAAGGTCTGGAGACTGGCTAGGCCACTTCAGGACCTTAAGCACTTCAATAAAGGGCACTTTCCCTCCATTCTTGCCTAGGCCAGTTCAGAAACGCCACAAATCGTGGGATGCCCTTGCAATACCTCTTACTTTGAATGACACCCTAATCACTGTGATTGTCACCCGATGAATTGCTGTAATACTGGGGGAGGTCTGTCGCCCAAAATAAGTTTTTGTACTTGTTTGGGGCGTCGGACGTCCCACGATTTGCAGCAGTTCCAAATCGCGGCGATTCCGCCTGCAAATCTGAACGCCATGATGTGAATGGAGCCTTTAATACCAGCTCTCCACTCCTGGGAGGTGGCTGAAATATCGGTATCGTATTGGCACCAAAAAAAACAATATCGGTCGATCCCTAGTCTATATAAAAATAGATTCACACCAATGTACTAAGAATTAAACCATAGAGTGCTTGTACATTGACCACTTGAGTACAAGTCTGTAGATACTCCTTTGTTACTGGGCAACTTTTCAGTTTTTGATGCAGTGATGGTTTGACTGACCATTATTCACGCAGCACTGTAACCACATGTATTTTATATAGTCAGTGTATTTAATAACCACCCTTCTTTGTCTTAAAACATAGCGATTAAAAAAGTGGAGAAGGTTTGAAACACCTCAAAATGGCAGTTTTGGAAAGTAGACCTCCCCAAAGTGATCTCATGCACTAGATAAAGCAGCATCAAGGGTCATACACAGAGAAGAAGGTGAATTACATACTGTACAATGGGCAGATGGGGATGAAGGTTCAGATTTGCAGGGTAAAGCCCCATACACACGGTCGGACAATCCGCGGACCAGGTCCGTCGGATCATGTCCGTCGTACTTTGTCTGATGTTGGTTTTGCGTACACACGGTCGGACAAAGTTGTCGGAAAATCCGATCATTCTGAACGTGGTGACGTTTGTTGCCTACGACGGGACAACGTAGAGGCTAGTAGCCAATAGCTTTGGTCTTGTAATGTGATCTGAGCATGCGTAGCACTTTGTCCGGTCGGACAACCGTACACACGATCGGGTTTGGTGTGATCGGACCGGGTTGACGGCAAATCTTTCCAGCAGGAGATAAGACTTTGTCCGTCGGACAAACCGACGAACACTGTCCGATGGTGCATACACACGGTCTGATTTTTCAACAACCTTGTCCGATTGGACAGAATCCATGAAAAAGTCCGACCGTGTGTATGGGGCTTAAGAGAGGGGTGTGTGTGTGTATGTATATAGTAAGTAGAGACAGGATGGGCTTCAGATGTATAGGGGAGGTATGATTCATTAATTTTGCTTTCCTTCATCGTGAAAGGAAGGGACAGGCTCTCAGATGTAGGTACAGTTTACTAGTGGTGCAGCAGAATGAAAATTCAGGATGTTCTTGGCTGAAGACAGAAAGCAAAATGGACAGTTTTTTATTTTTTTATTTAATGTGGCTGGCATTTTTAAATATTGTCAATGGACCACGATTTTGCATTGACGCCAATGGGACGCAATTTTGCATGACGTCAGTGGGACGTCAGCATGCCATTATCTGCACTTCTTTTTTTTTTTTTTTTTTTTTTTTTTTAAAACCACAAAACGCCAATTAGCCTATTTTCGACTGATAATTTTCAGCGGCCGATGTATCAGTGCTTCCCTACTTTTTTTGCGATCACTGCAATCGCTCTGTACACTGTGTCCATAAACCAAACCAACCAACAACCTCCCTGTTGTTTCTTTTACAATACTGCAGTAGGGGAATGCTTAAGCCTTAAGGGTTAGAATCTCTATCAGGTTTTCATTGCTGCCTGTGCCCTTACTGGGAAGATTCCCTTCATAGGAAGTTATGGTAAATCCTTACAACAGGAACACAGAAAAAAAACAAAAATACATTTTTAGTAAAACGGAGAATAGTTAGATTCCCGTCCTGCTGTGCCTCGTGCTTCCTTTTTTTCTTGTACAAGCATTAACAGGATAGGAATTAAAGGAAAATCTCCCTCGCTGGGTGACAGATAAAAATCCTGACAAGTTTTGACTCCTTACCCATTCTAGAACGGAGAAAATTGTAAGAGCTATTGAAGAACTCCTTTCACTTCAGTTTTGATGAACCCATTTAATTCCTTAAGACCTATTATTGAAACCAGCATGGCTGGTTCGTGCCCTCCACAGCATTCTGGGTCCACATTTCTGCATATTTCCTATATATCATCCTCTAAGTACTTGATCTTCCTCCTGCACACATGCCCTGCTACTTGTTGTTTTTCACGTTATACCGTGATTTAGCTACCTGTGACTTTCATCACTTGCCTGCAAACGCCAGCTCCCAATATTTCTTCTACTCGGTCACTGTAATGTTCATCTATAACAGAAAACGTGTATATCAATGGCTGTATTGATTGCCATCCAACATATAAGTCATGATGAAGAAGACTGATTGACCTGACAGAAGACTCCCCTGCATTTTCAACGAGAATGCTTTTTTTTACATTTTAATTTTTTTTCACCACTTCTGGACCAAGCCTATTTCTGAGACTTACAAGTTAAAATCTGTATGTTTTTGCTAGAAAATTACTTAGAACCCCCAAACATTATATCCTTTTTTTTTTTAAGCAGAGACCCTAGAGCAGTGATGGGGAACCTTGGCACCCCAGATGTTTTGGAACTACATTTCCCATGATGCTCATGCACTCTGCAGTGTAGTTGAGCATCATGGGAAATGTAGTTCCAAAACATCTGGGGTGCCAAGGTTCGCCATCACTGCCCTAGAGAATAAAATGGAGATCATTGCAATACTTTGTCACACCGTATGGCCACTTTCACACCGAGGCGCTTCTAAACTGCCAGTAAAAACACTGACTTTTGAAGAGCTTTTCAGGCGCTTTTGAAGAGCTTTCCATTTCAATGGGGAGGGGAGTTTTTCACAGCCCTGCCAGCACACTGCACCAGTGTGAAAGCGTTCATTGATTTTAATGGAAATACGTTTTTGTGAGCTTTTTAGGCGCTGTTTTTAGCGTGAAAGCACCTTAGTGTGAAAGTGGTCTATTTTTTCCCAAAAAAATGTTTAAGACCGCTATCTTACAAACACATTTTTTTGAAAAAATACACTTTTGTTAAAATTAAAAAATAAGAGAACAGTAAAGTTAGCCCAATTTTTTTTCTATAATGTGAAAGATAATGTTATGCCGAGTAAATGGATACCTAACATGTCACGCTTCAAACCTGCGCCTGCTCGTGGAATGGCGACAAACTTTAGTACAGTACTTAAAAATTTCTATAGGCGACATTTACAAATTTTTACAGTTTACCAGTTTTAAGTTGCAGAGGAGGTCTATGGCTAGAATTATTGTTCTCGCTCTAACGATTGTGGCAATAGCTCACGTGTGGTTTGAACACCGTTTACATATGTGGGAATGACTTGCATACGGGCTTGCTTCTGTGCACAAGCTTGGAGGGATATATTTTCTTATTTTACTTTTATTTCTTATTTTTACACTGTCCCTTTTTAAAAAAAAAAAATGATTTTGATCACTTTTATTCCTATTACAAGGAATGTAAGCATCCCTTGTAATATAAATGAGCAGGACAGGGCCTCTTTAATGTGAGATCTGGGGTCAAAAAGGCACTTTAAAAGCAATAAAAAAAAAGTTTATTTTATTTTTTATTTTTTTTTTGATAAAAAACAAAAATGGTCTCTTTAAGGCCGCAGGGCGGAAGTGACATTTTAATATTGCTCCAGTCCTCCAAGGGCATAGAGTCGCATCTTGCCCTCACTCGACTTCCTGCCCATCCATCCTGGGGATCGGATAGTTTCCTTCCACTAATACCAACACCAATTTTAATAAAAATACTACACAGTGGTATCTTTATCTTATCTCCCGTGGGTTCACTCTTCCATATGAACATCTCATTGTCACAAAGGAACTAATTGGAGCTGCCTACCAGGGGAATCCCAGCTTTTTGTGATTATAAGTGCATTTTGACCTGTAACAAGGAGTCAAACACCTCTGGTGAGTGTACACTAACTTTTAGAGCACAGGCGGTGAAAACTAAGGAAATCCAACTATTGCAACAATATTTGGTGTTGGGATTTGTCACGCTTGACTGTATATATTCATATTTTTTGTGTGTGTGTGTGTATATGTATATATATATAGATATTATGATTTTTTTTTCTCCCTTTTATATTTCATTCATTATTTAATTATTTCAATTTCTTTCACATTATTTGTATGCCTGGATTTATAAGTTCTACGTCACTTATTTGTAACAATCATATGTGAGCGCCATCCTTTTACTATTTATACCATTTGGAGGTGTTGTCATTCACTTTTAAAGGGGCAGCCACATTAATTTGCTATATTTATTTAATTTTCATTTCTAGTTTATTAAGGGCGCCACACACTGGTATTGTTTTGAGTCTCATGTATGCAAACAATTGTGGTATTTGGCAAGCTATATAAACCCCCAACCCCCCCCCCCCCCCCCCAAAAAAAAAAAGTTGTTCCTAAAGTAGAATGAGGAAGTTACAAAACACTAACTTTCCTGTAACGAATGGTGTAAACCAACATCAAGTTTCTGCTGCTAAAATTGTAGCAGTCTCTGCACACTATAAGCTACAAGATGCCAGAAAAACGCTGGATGAAAAACACTCATCATTTTTGTGGCAGCTTTTAGCAGCAGTTAGGAGCTTTCAGATATTTTTCTGCTGGCAAATCGTTCGTTCCCAAAGACACACACACAGTTTTTTTTTTTCCTGCTCCAAGAAGCTTCAAAAAATTTTCTAGACTAAAATAGTGTGCAGGATAACACTGTTTGCTTTTAGAAGCAGAAAAAAAAAAACGCTCAAAAGCTGCAGCTAGGAGCGTTTTTTTTTTTTTTAAGCTAGTGTGCACTGGAAGTGCAAAACCGTCCCTTTCCAACTGTCATTTATTATAATTTAGGACTTGAGAAACACAACTGCAGTTTTTTTTCCTGTACTGTGCATTTTCTGCGCATTTTACTGTAGTATTCTACCATCTTGTGACAATATTTTATCAATTCCTTAGTTCAATAGGAGTTATTGGCAGAGACTCCCCTAATCCCAGCCAGGCGTGCAGTCTGGCCGATCCTCCTTCAATCTGTAAACTCTAGAAATAAATATTAGACTACATAGCATGTGTCCCATTTACCAAATAATTGTAGAAATATACGTGGTGTATTTTCATAAAAAGGAGTGGATTTTTGCAGTAGTGAGGAGGAAAAAATATATTTGATGCTTTGTTTTTGGAGCGGAGCATAGATGAGACTAAAGCAGTCCTGCCTGGGGCCTTGCATATGCTCCATTATCTTGATATAGAAACGGACATCACTGGTTAGTCATGTGGCAGGCCGACTCCAGGCTGATTAGGTTTCTCTGTATATTTGAAAACCTCTAACAGTATAATTTACACACAGCTGAAAATAGTTGTCTGGTGGACTTCACACATAGCTTGGATCCTGATTGTGAATTTACCAGATTGCAGCAGCTCAGTGTAAAAAATGGAGAATATATGTGTTCGTTTGTAAACGTATATGTATTTATATAATTTGTATATTGTGCAACACTTTATAGACCACACTGAACCATAGGTATGTCTCTTTTTTTAATTTTTTTATTTTTTATGTCATTCATTTTTTTTTTATTTATTGAAGTAATCATGCAGGTACTATTATGTATGTTTGCGCTTACGTTAAAACTGAAACTGACAAAATATTGATAACCACCATCTGCCTGCTGGAAGATTAGGCATAGTAGCAGAGGGTCTTTATCTTCATGTTCTTCCTGTGCTTGTGTCTTCTTTTAGGTGTTTTCCACAATTTAAATATGAACTGGAAGGTTACTTTTCTACCACCTAACTTTGCACTGTGTGCTATGTGTATGTATGATTCTAGTGTAGCGCTACCCAAGTAGGAGCCGCTTGCGTTTGTTCTGTCCTTTACTCTGCCCTTCCACCACAAAAATCGTCTCAGCCCCTGCTGGCACACCTAGCAATAGAGTTAGTGGAATAGCACAATAAATGACACGGTTCAAACTGTTTAGCTCTCTCTAATTTACTTTGTCAAGAGAAGAGACTTAAAAAGATATTAAAATAGCCAAGACTCGTTCTGAAAGCAGTTAGATAACACTTAGCAACAAGTAATTGATACCAATGTGTACAGTAATAAACTGATTCCTCAAGCAAGCTATTGATTGCTGTAGGTATTACTATGGCTAAAGGGGAACCCCAGGCTGGCCTATAGTATATTTTATCCTAATGAGAGACAATGTACTGTAGCTATTAGTGACGTGTCCCTTTTAAGAGTAATGAACAGTGATGTAATGATGCAAAGCCTTGCTACTGTCTTCATCGGCAGGTTGGAGCTCTTAACACCAGAATTCCTTAATGTGGCAAAGTGATAGTGGGGCAAAATAAAGTGGCTGATTCAGTCTTATAGCAATCCTATCACGTACCTTACAGCGGAGTCCGGATGCTGGGGATGGCCTCGTGCACGGTTCCGGTCCCAACACCCCTGGTGGTGGGAACAGGGAGTGCTGGGGCACGAAAGGGTGCAAGTGCCTGCGGCTGGTAGACTGGTGCTTGGAAGTACCGGTTCCTCTGGAGAGCTGGTGTATACGTTGGCATCCAAGACTGTACTCAGTAAAGGCCGAACAGGTGGATGTAGGCACTGCGAGGTCAAGACGGGAAACAGGTCGGCAACTGGCTGGCAAACAAGGTACAAAGCGGAAGGCAAGTTCGTGGTCAAAAACAGGCAAAAGGTTGGCAACTGGCTGGCAAACAAGGTACAAAACGGAAGGCAAGTTCGTGGTCAAAAGCAGGCAATAGGTTGGCAACAGGCAGATGATAAGGTACCAGGTTAGAGAGCAGAGACGTAGTCCAGGAATCCAAGCCGAGGTCAAACCAAAGGGAACAGTCAATAAGCGGGGTCAATCCAGGAAGGGTAACAGGAAAACCAGGTGAATCAGGAACAAGGTAGGCAGGAACTTCAGGCAGGTATTCAGGAGATAAGACTGAAGACGATCCAGCACTGACACCATGTGAAGGCCCTGTTTATATAGGGCGCCTTGTGCTGGGATTGGTGGAGGTGCGGGTCCGTGCGTGATTACGCACACACGTTCGTGCTGACGTGGGAGTGCGTGCCCTCGTTCGTATTGACAAACGAGGGCGCGCACAGGTCAGCGTTGGTACGCGGGTACGCCCGCACGTTCGGTTCCGTTGGGAAGGCTGCGCATGGGTATTGGCGCTTGCAGAGTGGGGATTCACCCCTACTGGACGAGGACGGGTATGGAAAGCGTGAGTTCTCTGACAAATCCTTTATGTAATCCAGGCAATGTTGTGTGTGCACAGTGTTCAAAGGGTATTATTAATAGCGGACTGTGAAATTTGTGGGTAAATACTCTCTCACCAATCCAGTTAACGTTCAGCAACCTCACAGAGGATGATCAACCGATTCTGCTTGCTGCAGATGGACAGAGGTGAGCCTGCTGCTTCAGTGATGCGGCCGGATCCTCCGTTTTCTGCTGCCAAGTGTCCTTCTAGTAGCGGGTGACATCCCGACTCTCTGTGGCTGGAGCTGTAAGCTGTGCACTGCGCGGTAGGCCGTGGTTTCCTCACACAGCAGCGAGATGGTGCTCACTCAATGGGACCCAGAAAGTCTCTGCCACAATTCTCCCCTGGAGCAGATGGCTTGCTGGGATGTGTAGTCTATGGTCAGTTCTGAAGATCCGCAATGTCCGTTCAGAAAACTACAGCTCCCACAATGCTTTTCTTTAGGCTCAGAAATGTGATGTCAGTAATCCGAGCCCAGCGCTAGGGGGATACAGAACAGTCTTGGACAGCAGGAGACAAGTCTGCAATATCGGGTGCTGTAATTTGCTCCCGGCTACACTAGTTTACAGCAAGGCCACAGAAGTCCTTTTTAAACGCAAGATCAAGTGTTTTAAATCTGAACTCCATTTTTTTATAGAAAAGGTATTTAATTAAGTTAGGGATTAATTATAAATCATGAAATGTGTGCTTAGATACAGCTTGGAAATTCTATGCACAGTGCTGTCAAGCTAACGTTGGGAGATTCATAACAGGAGGATGATGGTTTACTTCATCATTGCGCTGCTACTTCATTATGCCTTCACGTGCTTGGAGTGGGGGCGAGGGGGAGGTGGTCACAGAGAGGGCAGCACCTGGCTATGTTGTCTTGCTGCCCGTCTCACAAAACTTGCTAATCAGAATCCAAAATCCAGGTATGCAAGACAGTTCACATTCATTTATTTGAAATGCGTATATAGCTTTTGTCTGGAGTTAAGATTACATGTTCCCACAGTGGATTGCTTTGTTTGTTTGCACCACATTCATTCTTTTGTGACTAGAAATCTGTGGCTTGTACCGTTGGCCGATTATTTTTGTATAATCTGATTACGCTGTATAGTCATGTTTTTGTTGAAGTTTAGGAGTTGATCTCTTCCTTAGGCTGTAATGGGATAAGGAAATGCTTGGGCATTTTTAAGGTAATAAGGTAAACCTGTAGTGTGACACAAACACACATACAGCCTGTATTATGACAGTTTGGCTCCCCAGATCACTATTTATGTTATCAGGAAAACCTGAAACTCCAGGTATGGGAAAAAATGGCACAATGTTGTGTAAACGCCCATGCGATAACATTCCAGTCCTGCACCAAAATGGTGCGCTCTCTGCCACAAACTGTATGGCTGAATTTGCATCACACAGATATTGCATGTGATGTGCACAGCAATGCGGTGCGAATCGCATGTGACCTCTGGCATTGCATATGTGTGAACCCAACCTTTGTTTGTAACCTCCGGGCAGTTTTCACACAAACTCGGTGCACATATCTGGTCCTTTTGCGGCACTGACAAACACAAAAATTGGTCCGATTTTCATTTAATCTGTACAGTTTTTGGCCGAAAATACAATACAAGTGCAATAGATTACATTGTCACTTCCAAATTCTTTTTATGTCGTACGAGAATTTTCGTAAACTTTAGTAACCTCTTCATTTTCGATATGGAGACTAGCATACGGGAAAAAAAAGACGATCATTCGTCCGATAATCTCATTGTGTGTACCAGGCTTAACACAAGCTTATAATTGTACTGCTGAAATGCCATACTGTCCTGTTACACTAAAACATTTTCTTTAAGGATAAGTCCACCCCAACACTGACTGCCAAGTTTTTTTTCACCTTAATGCATAGGATGCATTAAGGTGAAAAATAGGATGCATTAAGGTGAAAAATAGGATGCATTAAGGTGAAAAAACACGAGGGTTTACAACCCATTAAGGATATAAAAAAAAGAAAGGCCTTTAGCTATTCAGTATTTACTTATGAAGGTGACTTCCCACTGCAAATTTGGAGCTTTATGGTGTCAACTAGGTTATTACAGTTTTAAGCCTGGTACACTCAGGTACACACAGTTTTTTTTTTTTTTTCATGCAACCAAAACTGACAGCTCCAGTCGGAGCCGCTGTACTAACCATCCGACTTTAGTACAGCGATATCCCCCGCTGAGCTGTTGTGTTTCGACAGGGGGACAGCCCCCCCCCCCTGCCAGAATACTCTGATCAGCGCTCTCTGCCACTGGCTGAATGCGCCGATGGGGAGTCAGTCAGCTGCTGGTTTTCCAGCATGCTCATCTGACAGAAGCCAGCCTGACCGACATACAAACGAGCCAAATGTCGGACTTTTTTTTTTTTTTTTACCAGCAAATGTCTCCCGACACTTAGCCAGTGTGTACCCGGCTTTAGGGGCATATATATGAAGCAGTACATCTGACATTCACCAAGCAATTACTGCAGGTGAATCCTCCTGCTACGTGTGTTTTTAAATGACAGTGATTGATTCAGCGTCAGTGAATATCTGGTGAACATCAGATTCACTGCTTTATAAATCTAAGGCCCCTTTCACACGGGCAGTCCATTCAGGTCCACCTGTCAGCTTTTTAGGCGGACCTGAACGGACACTCCATAGACCTCTATGGAGAGTCGGATGTCAGCGGTGACATGTCTGCTGACATCTGACCCGCTCCGACCCAATCCGATCCGAAAAAGTGTGACGGAGGAAAAAAGCTATTTTTCCATCCGTCTGCGGATCGGTTGACGACGGACTCTACGGTTTGTCGTCACCCGATCTCCCATAGGGGAGAGCGGCGCTCTGACAGGTCCGTCCCTGCACAGTGTGCAGAGACGGACCTGTCATCTTCCTGCTCAGCGGAGATCGCTCCGGCCATCCCCACTGAGCAAGCGGATATCCACGGGGCGGATCAGCACTGATCCGCCCCGTGTGAAAGAGGCCTTAAGGTGTATGCCTCCTGCAAAGTCACAAGCTACCTCATTTTTAATCATTTTAAACGACACACATCGAAAATGCATAGCCTTTCCATAAAGTGTATAATCCCCCTGGGGGCAATGAGCTAATATTGATAGTATAGAAATGAAGAAAAATTAAATCTGATTACGGTAGATTTGCGTGTTAGAAATCTTGTTAAAATTTGCATTTTAGAAAGAAATATATATATCTGAAGAAGGGCTCTAGCAATATAGCCTAAATCTGTAACTATATAATGCAACGTTTTTGATACATTTTTTTTGTGTTTTTAATTTCAATAGATTTTTGTGCAGCAATCCTCTGAACTTTCTATGTATGACCGTTTGGGATGGTCTGATTGCATTGCACTGGGAGACTGATGATGTGTTGTTCACCACCACCTGTTAGATATCTATCAATCTATAGGTAGAGATGTATGTAAACACGCGCGCGCACACTATATATATATATATATATATATATATATATATATATATATATATATATATATATATATATATATATATATATATATATATATATATATATATAAATATAAATAAATTATTAATGTATGTGTGTGTGTGTATGTAACTGTGTGTGTGTGTATGTAACAGTATGTGTGTGTGTGTGTGTGTGTATAATATATAAAATATATATATATATATATATATATATATATATATACACACACACACACACACACACACACACACACACACACACACACACACACACACACACACACACACACACACACACACACACATTTTTCTTTGTGTCTTATCCGTTGCATGTCTTCCAAGTAGTTTTTTTATGAATTACTTATGATAATTTACTACACCAATAAAGCCAGTACTTACGTCTGTCTTGGTTATAAATTCTGTTTTAGTGTAATGAAATGCGCATGCTAGTGTCTTAAAATGACAGCGACAGCTGCAGCTGCCTTGTTTGCAATTTGATCATCTAAAACAATGAAGCACTTATTAGATACCATCTAAATCTTCACTTATTAGGCATATTCAATCATCTGCACCTGTTGTAACAAAGCAGTTTGCTGAAGCATGCATGTTTATAAGGAATAGTACTTTCAAGAATACATAAATAGAATAGATCTATTTCAGTAAGAGGAGGGTGACTCCCTTGCTTCATAGAAGGGAATGTATGGGTTTCAATATAGGCTGGCAGTTACCAGAGTTTTTAAATTTAATATGTCAAGTAGACTAAAATCACATTTTAGGAATATATCAGATTTAAAATGTAATCCTGTTTGCTTTTACAGGTCGTCTGGTGGGTGCCCTGGATGCTGTGCTGGATTCCAGTGCCCGTGTTGCCCCATTCCGGATATTGCTTCAGGTCCCTGGATGTCAAGTTTACTCGAGCATTGCTTGTGGTGAGTCAGAGATGTACTGGGCCCTAGCAATTGGTGAGTTTTCAGAACCAGAATTCAAAAACGTGCTGTGTGCCTGCATGGCCATGGATGTTAAGGTAACTGGAAATAACATTGCTGTGCAGTGACTCAACACTAATTACTTCATTCACTAATACTGAAGGTTGCTGTAGTCTGTAGAAGACAATAAACATGCTTTTAAATGTGGGGTAAAAAAATATGAAAAACCACATCAGAATAATGAAAGGTGTTGCATTGCTAGTCATATAAAGAGATGTACAGTATTCAGATTTTTTTTTATTTGATGAATGCATTTTTGAGATTTTTTTTTTTAAATATTAGACGAGGATGCTGCATTCATCTATTAAAGTACAAAGGTAATGAAAAATATAATTTTCAGCACTAGGGTTTTAGTGTTCTCTTTTAATAAGTTAACCTAAGAATTGCCAGTTAATAGACTTGCCTGCTTAAAGTGTGTGTTACACTTTTGCAGTTAAATTTTACTTATGCTCTGTGAATGTGAACACATAAAAAACATATCTAAAAATAATTTAAAAAAATGTCTTACCTTTCTAGTTGTTTCTTTGAAGCAGTATTATACATAGGACTCTACAGGCAGCATGAAATTGTTCAAAATGGCTTCCAATGTCAGAGGACAGATGTAGGAACACTTTTTTTTGTAAGTGCATTAAAATGCAATGTACCACCCAAGCCTTGAGATCTTTAAAACTTTGTTAAGATAGACATTGTGCACATCTACTTTACTGATAATGAAGATCTGCCAGCACAGTTATGGTAAACCTGAATCTCCGTAGCCTGCTCTTTAAAATTACATAGAAGGGAAAAGCTAGGTAAGATTTTTTTTTAACCAGTTTCTACCCATGCTTTAACCCAAAGATGGCCACAACGTGGCTCCCCACTTCAGGGAGGATCACCATGGATGTCCTTCTACGTGTGTACCTCCCACTCGCCCCCTTGGGGCACGCATTGGACGTGCTCTGTGACCACTGCGTCAGATCGCAGTAAAAAGCCAATCACAGCGACCCTTTACCATGTGATCAGCTGTGTACAATCACAGCTGGTCACATGCAAACTGACTTGCTGGTTATCGGCATTCCTTTCCTCACACACGGTGTGTGAGGAAAGGAGAGCCGATAACTGGCAAGTCTGATGGGGTACAGTGAGTACATTGTTTACACTGATTATCAGGGCACCGATGATCCGTGCAGCCTCATCGGTGCACAGCAGAGAAGAAGAAAAATTACTTATTTGCAAAATTTTATAGAAAATACTAAGAAAAACATGTTGTTTTTTTCACAATTTTCTTTTTTTTGTTTAGCAATAAATAAAAAACCCAGTGTTTAAAAAAATACCACCAAAAGAAGCTCGATCTGTTTTAAAAAAATTATAAAAATGTAATTTTGGGTACAGTGTTGCATGACCACGCAATTGTCATTAAGGCTGGGTTCACACCGCAGCACGGATCGGCTCACAGCAGGGGTCCGGTGAGTCCTTGTTCACCGTTTTGTTCAAATTTTTCTCTGAATTCGGACCTGGACGGACCAAAAGACGCACAGGACTCCTGTGCAATTCACTCCGGAACCGCTCTGGAGATGTGTAAACTGGCTCCATAGTGAGCCTGCCACAACCTCCTGACATGCGAATTGGATGCGAGGAAAGCCGCATTTAATTCGCAATAGTATGAACTCAGCTTCAAAGTACAACAACACTAAAAATTGGCCTGGACAGACAGGGGCTGAAAGTGCTCAGTAGGCAAGTGGTTAAGGATTAAAAAAAAAAGAAAAAAAGGTTATTAAAAAGGTAAGCAGGGAATTTTGTAATTTTTTTTTTTTTTGTTAAGTTATACTATGAGAATGGGAACAAATAGAAAGTAGGTGTTATTTCAATTTGGCTGCAAAAGTGGTAATACACTTTAAAGTGACACTGTCATAAGAGAAGAAAAGACGCTGCCTTTGCTTAACTTTTCTTTGAGAACGTTGTTTCTCTAGATGTTATCCTGTTTCTCTGCGTCAATGATTTCCGAGTCTCTGACCTGGAACAAGTGTAGAGAAGTTTCCGAAACTATTCTGACGTTCATTTACAGCATGCTTGTTTGTGTCTCTAGCCGACAGGTGCTGCATGCAGATAGCACATTCATGTCCATGAGGACAGATGCAGCTGCATGGACACAGCCACTTGTCCTAATGCGACAGCATGCAGGCACGGGTGAGCAGCCCCGATTGCACGCGGTCTGTGTCGGGACCGCTCGCCCACGCGCCCGTCACATTAGGATGAGCAGCTATATCCGAGCAGCCGCTGCATCAGGGATACATACACATTTAGCCCATTTATGGAGTACGGGTTAGAGATGCATAAGTAAATGGCCCCTTTATGGTATACAAACCTCAGCATCCGTATGAATGAGGCCTTTGTGATGTAAAAGTATTTTTACCAGACCACTTGAGATCTCTAAAGTGGGCCAGCAATGGCTTCACCATTACATAATCAAAGACGGCTATATCATTAGGTAGCCTTGCTTATCCAGATATTTTGTTTACTGACTGTGGGAAGAAACCAGACTGAAGTTTTGTACAAGCATTCTGTCTACCCAGATTACCCAGAAAAATCCTAACACTTGTCTGGCTATATCCTTTCTTTTTTCTAGAATTGATGGCATTCATTGTGTTTTGTTCAAAGATTTTCCTGTTTGGAAAATTCTTAGCCAGTTGGCCGCCTGTCTGGAAATATACTATGAGGGACTCGTGTGTCTAAATGTCTTTTGCTTTTGGACGTCTTCCAACGAATAATGTGCAATAGGTTATAAGGGCTTGTTTGGGGAAAAAAATGACTGTTAGCATTACCTAAAATCGTTTACTTTGTATGTTAGATAGGAAAAATCCATTAGATGTGTTTATTGCCATCTGCAGTGTTTCTAGAGCGCATTATCCCAACCTGCTTAGTGTGTGAGCAGTAGTCCTATGTATCAAAAAACCTTTATTAGTAAGTGTTCAGAAGTTTAATAAAAGTGTGTAATATTCAGTAGATCACTTTTTTTTCATGGCTTTTATTGGCTATGAGAAGTAAGTAACAGGGCAGGTTATTTCCAAGCTGAAGAGGTGACCGCACTCCAGTCTTCTGAAGTATGAATGCTTTAATCGTAAAAATCCATGCATTACATCAATAGACCATACAACAGGACTATAGCAGCAAGGTTAACATGTTTTACGAACCAAATCGCTTAATCATAACATTGGTTATGATTAAGCGATTTGGTTTGTGAAACATGTTAACCTTGCTGCTATAGTCCTGTTGTATGGTCTATTGATGTAATGCATGGATTTTTTTTATTATTAAATCATTCATACTTCTGAAGACTGGAGTGCGGTCACCTTTTTTGCACATACATTGATAGTCTTTTAGTTCACATACAGGACCAGCACCAGATCTTCAGTACAGCTATTGTATCACCTGGAGCGGTGTAGCAGCCTCTCTTATTTCTCTATCTTATTTCCAAGCTGAGTTTGCTAGGATGCTACTGAGAGAGGACAGCTATGTAAGGCTCTCAGGCCATTGTTGGAGAATCGCTGTTCTCCTAATATTGATGATTGGTTGAGATTAAATCCTAACCAATCATGTTAAAGTAAAAGGGTTTGATAATTCTTTGTCATTGGTGAGGAATCGCATTGCTACATTTCAGAATAATGTATTGGTTGTGTCTCTTTTTGCTCTGTTTTTACAACTTTACAACCTTCTGAAATGCAGATGTAAGTTATCATAAACCAACTTATTGTGTGATTGCCTTGCTAGCTGTACTTTGTTGCAGTACATTTTAAAGCAAATTCCCAAAACCAGTTCCCATCGGTGCTAATGACCCCTAACATTCTCAAGCCTTTTTCGTTAAGGTATCTGCAGACTAAACTAGTAGGTTGGACTGACTTGCTCCTCAATGTTATATTCATATCCACCCTTAAGTTGGTTCCAAACTAGTTAGATGTTTTTTTTTTATTCCAATCTGTTAATCAACATAATTTATCAATAATCATATAGTGCGAGGGTCTTACTGGCTCGGCTTAAATTGAATAAATTGTTTCTTTATCAAGGATTATTAAACACTAAGTTCACCCTTTATTTAATTTCTAAAATTCAGCTCCCCTATGTACCAATATACCATTAATGTACCTCTGTTGTTGCAAAATAAAAGCTTTCTTTGATTTTTAGAACAAGGCCTTGTGTGTGTGCCCCTGGTGTGTTCCATAGAAAAGTTCATGACTTCCTAGTATGTAGATTTGTATGTAGACACTTGTCTAGTATGTAGACAAGTTACCACCAGTATGCCTAGGTTCAGCTGAACTCGCATGGTTTCAAACGGGCAATACAGTCCGACTTTGGGGGCGATTTGACAGACATCTGTGCGTGTTCATGCACACGTCTATTCAAATCGCCCCCAAGTCACCAAAAGTAGTACAGGAACTAAGTTTGGGAATACGTGCGGTGTCGCACAAATACGGACGGTGCCGCTGGCAGCAATAGCCACTGATTTGGCATGTTATTAGACATGCCAAATTGGCCCAATGTGAACGTGGGCTTAGACTCGGAAAGCAGTTCACCAGCTGACCTCATTAGCACACACATCCCCGTCATCCCTCCTGCTATGTTTGCACAGCATCCACAGCGTGCCTCCAGATGGGCTTGGGCCGCATGGTAAACTTTCTGGGGCCGCATGCAGGCTGAGGGTTAGACACCCCTGATGTAGTGCAATATCTGTACAATTTCCTTTAGATTTAACAAAACTATGGAGTAGGTGGTTAGGGAGACCCTTGTACTACATCAGGGGTGTCCAACCCATGGGCCGCATGCGGCACCAGAGAGTTTAGCATAAAGCTGGGCCCATCTGGAGGGACGCTGGGGATGCCATGCAAACATAGCAGCTGTGGCAACCTACATTGACAAGCCAGGCAAATGCATTCCTGGAGGGATGCCATGCAAACATAATTCATGGGTGAAGGGTGTGTGCTAATGAGGTCAGCTGGTGAACTGCTTACTGTGTCCTTACTGGTTTTCATGTCTCAAATCTACATACCAGGAAGTAATGAGCTTTTCTATGGAACACAGCAGGTGCGTAGGTAAGGCCTTGTTCTAAAAAAATCTAAGAAAGCTTAGATTTTTCTGCAATAGAGGTTCGCTAATGAAAAGTTAATACATTAGGGAGTTGGAATTTAGAAAAAAAAAAGGTCAACCTAGCCTTTAATACATTTTATTGTAATGACAAATACAATCTAAAGAACGTTTTGGTGTGTGGGGTGGTGGGGTGTAAAGCTGGTCATACATGAATCGAACTCTGTCCAGTTCAGCAAAGAGCAGCCGAAATTCGATCCATATATGGCCACTGTGGTTGAACAGAAGTTGATTTTCCAATTGACGTCTGTTAGGCTGCCCTGTTGGGACATTTTCAGTCAATCAGCAGCACAAGCTATAGACTGCAGCGCTGATCTGTGTAATCTTAAGGATGGGTTAGTCTCCCTTCTGTCAGCATACAAAGACACAGCGGCAAGGATTCCCCTATCCACCTCAAATTTGTGTATGGCAGAATCGGGTCAGTTTTTTTGTTTTTGTTTTTTATTTAACCCACTGGTTGAACAAATAAAAAAAATCAGTCTCCTCTATGTTGTGGGCTGACAATTCAGAGCACTTTGTTGTACGAAGTGGTGTCATCCCTGCCCAATTGTCATTTACTAAATTACTCAAACCCGCCCCCATCCTATTTCCAATAACATAGACACTAATTGTTCTGTGGTCCACGAAGAACATGGAGGGCTAATTATCCCCCTTGAGAAAACACTGCAAGTGAACACAAGAAACAGGTTGGTTCTAAATATTGGACAAGATCAACAGGTGATTATTTTAGGAGACCAACTCCTAGCAAATATGAGACTTTCATTGATGGGCTTACATACACCTTGAATAAATGCTGCTCATTCATCACAGTGTAGTAACCCGTAGCAGGCAGTCATATTTTTAGTGTACTCCGAGTTTGTATGCTTTTCAAATTGCACTGCACATCCCATAATCATGTTTCTGATGTTGGTACATTTTCATATAGGCCATATGTTAATACTAGGAACCAAGCCTGTGTTTTATCATACCAGGGGCCACAATGGAGGAGATCACACAGCACTGGGACTGGCTGGAACAGAACTTGCTTCACACTTTGTCAGTGTTTGACAACAAAGATGACATAGCTAATTTTGTCAAGGGAAAAGTAAAGGTAGGGTTTATCTCTCTGTCTGTCTCTGTCCAGAGAATTGTATGTCTTCCTGTCTCTCCGTAGAGAGAAATGTAACCCTTATATATGGGCAGATAATTGGCAATGTAGGCTATTTGAGAGGTAACTCTTCATTTTCATTTTGTTCTTTCATGACTAGAGTCTTTGTTTTCTATACACAGCTAAGACACAAGAAAAAAGATATTAATGATTAAGCTGTACATTTGCAATATCGAGCTTCGTTTTTAGGCACTCCACTTAGAAACAGGTATTTATAGTGGTGGTTGTGTGATTATAAAAACAAGGCACATTGATAAAAGGTTGTAGGATTGCTCTTATGTTTTTTTCAAGCTGTGAATTTACAGACACTTTAAAGCGGTTTTAATCCCAAAAGCAAATATTTATTATTTTTATACAGGATTTATATAGTGTCAACAGTTTATGCAGCGCTCTACAAAATGAAGGCAGACGTTACAATATTATTTTATATATTAGTTACAATATCATTTGGTACAAGAGGAATCGGAGGGCCCCGTGCTATAGAGCTTACAATCTAAGGACTCATGTACACACAGACTAGGTTGACCGCGAGCTGTCAAAATGTTCTTATCCTGAACGCGATTTTTCAATGTTCAGGAGAGGGAGGTCGAACCTCCCCTAACTGCAGCAGCTTCTAAACTCTTGTAAAAGCCTATGTGAACATGGATACATAAGCTTTTATGGAGTCGAGTTTAGTAGCTTTGGCAAAAAAACACCAAAAGCTCCTAAACTCAAGTTTTAGAAGCTGTAGTATACATAAAGCCTAAGAGAGAGAGGTTTAAGTGATACAAAAAGGAATAACTGTGGGAGATGGGCTGATGGATAAAGTAAAAACACAGTATATTAGTTAGAAGCAGGATAGGCTTCTTTAAAGCGAAGGGTTTTCAGGGATCGTCTAAAGATGAATAGATTAAGAGAGAGTCGGACAGATTGGGGTAGGGAGCTCCAAAGGATGGGAGAAGGTTGAGAGAAGTCCTGGAGGTGAGCATGGGAGGAGGTGACAAGGGAGCAAGAGAGCAAGAGACCGAAGATCGGTCTGGTTTATATTGTGAGACCAGGTTAGTGATGTAGCTGGGGGTAGAGTTGTGGATGACTTTGTAAGTTGTTGCTAGTACTTTGAAATGTATTTGTTGAGTAAGCGGAAGCCAGTGGAGGGAAAAAACTGTTGCTGATTATAAAGTGTGAGCAGGAATTTGGTTTGTTAGGCCTGTTTCACATGGACTTCCACTTGTATAACAGCGGCATAAATGGCAAGCGTTGACAAAGCATTTGCAGAGCTTTCAGAAAGCTTTGTTGAAGCTTTTAAAATATCAACTCCAGTTTGTGAATGTTGAACAAAGATCCTAATAGGAGTGTTAATTGGCACGTTAAACAAACTGCTAGCAGGCTTCAGCACTTCTTGAAGCTTGTTGAACGCCTGCTAGCAGCCTGTTTAAAGTGACAATCAGCACTTCCATTAGAATTTGCGCTCAACATTTACGAACTAGAGCTGAATAGTACTTTAAAAGCTTCAACACAGCTTGCTAAAAGCTCTGCAAATGCTTTATCAAAGCTTGCTGTTCCCACTGTCTTAAAGCGGAGGTCCGCCCCCAAAAAAAATAAAAAAATAAATAAAAAACAGCAGCTACACATACTGCAGCTGGTGTCTTTTAATAATAGGACACTTACCTGTCCTGGAGTCCAGTGATGTCAGCACCGCAGCTGATGTTTCCATCAGCTGTCGAGAGCTGCCGCCGCCATTGCGGGTAAGGGTACCCGGCAGTGTAGCCTTTAGGCTTCACGCCAGGAACCCTACTGCGCATGCGCGAGGCCCGCTCCTCTCTCCTCCTGGCCCAGTGACAGGGGAGGGAGGAGGGAGCCCCAGCCGTGACGTCAATAGGCTGAGGCTCCCGGAAGTGGGAAAGGATACCTGTCAAAGACGGGTATCCTGTCCCCTCTCCCCCGAAAGGTGCCAATTGTGGCACCGGAGGGGTGAGGAATCAAATGAGTGGAAGTTCCACTTTTGGGTGGAACTCCGCTTTAAGGCAGGCCATAAGATGCTGTGATTTTCTTTCCTGCATCCACGGGTTGCAGGAAAGAAAATCGCTCGATTTCCCCCACAACACAGTTAGTGTTGATGGTGGAATCCCTCCCATGGAACGATTGTGTACTGGCAGGGCAGGGGATTTAAACCGATCCCGCTGGGTCAACATTAGCCTCTGGCAATAATTGCATGTAAAAATCTGACATGCTGGCTGTACTAAAGTCAATTGATGGATCGACTTGGGTACAATACGTGGATCAAGTCTCGGCCAATCCCTGTTGAATCGGCCGAGATTCTCACCATCTATGGTCTGCTTAATACAAGCTGAAGCTCGTGTCAAACAGGCCTGTGTGTATCTAAATCTGCTTGTACATCTAATACTCCCCTCCCCCAGACTGACAATGTTGCTGTCCAAAGGTGCCCCCAGTGCTCCTTCATTCAGAGTGGGGGCACTGTAACACAGGAGGTGGGTTACTGGCCAGATCACCGGGTGAAAAGGGTAAAAAACGTAAAAGAAAACAAATGCAGCCACCACATCTAATGATAGGTAAGCTTGAAATATATTACAATTGGTTTTGAATTTAATACCGCTTAAAGTGTTTCTATTGTCTGATAGAGGTTCAATGTATAGAGTGCAAATGATCCATCAGCCATTAACCTCTGATGGCATATTTTAAGGCTGTATCCTGAACAATGACAAAAAGTTCAGTGTTCATGTGATTACTCAAAATTTCTTTGGAATAACACCTTGCTTCAAAGCAACATTGTGGTTAGATATTTTTCATCAATTTCCTATTGTTTTCTATATAGCACACAGGGAAAGCAGCTTTCCTAAAGTAACGATTTCACAACTTTATATTAGTCAAAATGGTGCTTGAGCTAGGCAAAACAGTGCTGATGATTCAGGTTTTATTGAATTGTTAGGTCTTACAGATGCTAAATAGCTTAATTTGTTAAAAATCTGATTTACATCCAATTCTTTTGTTGATTTTGCATAGGGTCTCATCGCCGAGGAAGCTAGCAGTAGGGTGGCTGAACAGGAGGAAGATCCTGAAAAGTTCCGTGAGGGTTTGGTGAGGTTTGAGAGCAGATTCAACTTTCCAGAGGCAGAGAAGCTGGTGACCTTTTATTCATGCTGCTGTTGGAAAGGCCGAGTGCCACGCCAGGGCTGGCTGTACCTAAGCATCAACCACATATGTTTCTACTCGTTCTTTCTGGGAAAAGAATGTAAGCAACTGATTATGCATTTGTTGAAATATTTATGTGTGAAAATTGCTTGCGTTTGGTTTTATGACAGTAGTGTATATAGTCCTGCAAAACACAGATATTTTCAATGACAATTGCTTCCAAGGCAAGCCTTGGCTTGATATATGGCCCCATGTGCAATGTCGAGTTTTTTGTGGTGTAGTGCATCATCTATTGATCATGTCTGTAAGACTTTGTGTAAGTATTGACCTATGCACTGTGATATATTATTATTTTATTACTGAGCTATAAAGCAGGTTTTACTTCCTCAAATGCAATAAAATGTCGTGGGGGCTGGCTGCATGACAAAAACTGCAAACTGGTAAGTTTTAAAAAGAAAATGTATTCCAGCAAGCTCTTTTTATATTAAAAAATGTTCAAATCAAATACACTGTTAGCTGAACAAGCACACATGGGAAACTAGCAAAGAAGAGTGAGTTTTCACATACAAATACGTTTCCTGGCATCCAAGGAGTATGACTACAATTTCATATAG
This sequence comes from Lithobates sylvaticus, assembly GCA_028564925.1. Taxonomy (NCBI): domain Eukaryota; kingdom Metazoa; phylum Chordata; class Amphibia; order Anura; family Ranidae; genus Lithobates; species Lithobates sylvaticus. The sequence continues at coordinate 383,686,888 of CM053027.1, read as the reverse complement.
CCCTGTGTGTCATATATCAACATGTATACTAGTATACTGTGAACAGGCCATGTCCAGTTTCTTCAAATCTGTTTCTTTTAATGTGCTTAGTGGTAAATGTATTCCTTATAGAATGCAGAAGAATTGTAGTCATGCTGTTTTTTCACAAATGATCACTCGTGTAAATACCAACATTTTAAAGAGAAGTATGGCTTTCTGAAAAAACAAACATTTATACTCACCTAGGGGGGTTCAGCATTGAGTCAATGCTGCACCTGTCCCCCTACTGGCCCTACAATGAGAACTGAGTGATCAAACACCACTGATCGCTTAGTTCTCCCCATCTGCTCTGAGCAGAGAGCCGGGACGGTAAGGCTCTATGCTCTGGCCCTCTGGGTTGTGGGGGGGGGGGGGGGGGGGGTCGGAGTGGCTGGCTGAGCCAGGTGCCGATCCAGGCTCCTGGGTGTATCCCGACCACCAAGATCCTGTAGTCAGCTGAAAACGGATAACAGGAGCGCAGAACTAACTGCACTCCTGTGATCCATAGGAGGAATATAGCCAAAAAAGCTTTGGCTATACTTCTCCTTTAAATCACCTAGAGAGATGACCATACACCAACACACCTGACTGCTCCATGTGCGTATAGGGAAGCCGGTTTGTAGCCCTATGGCAAAATGCGAATCTCCCAAATAATACAATAATACCTCATAAGAAACAAAATGGGGGGGGGGGGGGGGGGTGAGCAAATGAATCCTTCACTTTTGTGAACAATACATTGAAGCTGGTCCTCCAAGACTGCAAACAAGCTGTATAACCTGCAATGGGATTGTACTTTACAGAGGAAAAGAGGTGCAAAGCTACTTCTAAAGCTGGCCATACAGAGATTGAAACTCAGCCGGCTCACCGGGAACCAGACAAATTTTGATCTATGTATGGCTGTTTCCGTTCGCAAATCAATCTATTAACTTCTCACAAATGGGCCTGCTGGAAAATTTCAGGTCTATCTGTGTATTCTGATAAGGGGAGGCAGAGGAGTTTCACCGCTGTCATAATACAGTTGTGCGGAGGGAAGAATTGGGGAATTGGTTCAGTTTTTTCGTTCAGCCACCTAACTGAACAAAAAACTGAACTGTGTATGGGCAGCTTAAGAATATCAATTTCTTCTGAAATAAATTAAAAGAATAAAAAAAAAGAATATAAATTTCATCAACGCAGTGTAAGATACACACGCTAGGTTCCATGGATTATCAGCCATAAAAAGCTTTATAATGTACCATGGCAAGCAAGCATTTAATGAGTGTAATTAGGTTGAGCGTCTTCCCAAGTTGATGGATGTAGCTCTAAAAGTCTTCTCCAAGCACATCCATCTATTCAGTATTTATCAAACATCAATACCAAGGGAGGGTTGAACTTATTCAAGGTGTTGGATAGTATGTATTTACTCCATTGCAAGTAGCGCTTTGTGTTTAAAGCCCATACATCTGACAGCTACTGAGCACTGGTGATCGCTATCCAGAGGAAAACTTTAGCTGCTTGGAAAAAAATTGTATATTTAATAAAAAACCTCACTGTGCTTTATTAAAATGGACCCTTACTCAGGTGTCATTGGAGTTATGTGAAAGACTTTCATGATTACACTGTGGACAGTAGCTACTGTACTGCTGCCCCTTGCTTTTCGAGCCACTTCATGTTTGGCAGTGTATTGAAAAGGATATAGCATTTAATTTGTGCAAAGTTTCATGAGTGCAAGTGATCGCACATGGTCCCTCCAAAGTCTGTGTGTCAATTTTGAATCAAATCTTTGCTGATTCTTTCAAGGTATGGGAATTTGTACCTATTCTAATAGACATGACCACTGCACTCACCTTTGGAGTGCAATGTGAATATTCGTCTGAGTGAAGTTACAAGAATTTCCAGTACCTCATGTAATTGAATTTTTTTTTTTTTTTTTTTTATCTTTTTTAATTTCAGGTACTTGTATAGCGCTGTCAATTTACACAGCGCTTTACATATATATTGTACATTCTCATCAAGGAGCTTACAAAATAAGTTTCCTAACTCGCATTCATACACACAGTACACATACTAGGAACAATTTAGACAGGAGACACTTGACATACCAGCATGTCTTTGGAGTGTGGAAGAAAACTAGAGTACCTGGAGGAAATCCACGTAGGCACGGGGAGAACATGCGAACTCCAGGAAGTTGCGTTTATTACTTTTTATGGTGTATTCTCTTGCTCTCTCCTTCAATAATTTCTCTGAAGTGTTTAGCACTGCATTATACATTCTTTCTGAAGTAGGATTTACTGGCTTGTTGCTCTATAAAAAACAAATCTGGCTCAAGAGCAGGTCTGCCCTAGCTGCCGATTTGCTTGACAGTTTCCATACAATAACATCCATTCATTGAGGTATTCAGCTGTCCTTTGTTCTTTTATGTTTGAGGGAGAGGCCTTGAAGTGCTGTGTTTAGTATCTCCTTTTTAGAAAGCAGTAGAACCTGTTTTTTTGTATTATTTTTGTTCTTGGAAGCTTGGAACTTCGTGGCATGCAGGGATCTTTTTTTCCTTTTTCTTACCAGGAATGGACACAACATTCCATTAAAGAAAAAACATATTATATATGCGAGTCTGAAATATAGTTAGGTTGAAAAAAGACACAAGTCCATCTAGTTCAACCAAAGAAAAAAAATATATACAATCCCATATACACAATCCTTCACCCACAGTTGATCCAAAGGAAGGCTAAAAACCCCAGCAAAGCATGATCCAATTTGCTACAGCAGGGGAAAAAATTCCTTCTTGATCCCCTGAGAGGCAATCGGATATTCCCTGGATCAATTTTACCTATAAATGTTAGTACCCAGTTATATTATGTACATTTGGGAAATAATCCAGGCCTTTTTTAAAGCAATCTATTGAGCTGGCCAGAACCACCTCTGAAGGGAGTCTATTCCACATTTTCACAGCTCTTACTGTGAAGAAACCTTTCCGTATTTTGAGATTAAATCTTTTTTCCTTTAGATGTAAAGCGTGCCCCCTTGTCCTCTGTGATGACCTTAAAGTGAATAACTCAACACCAAGTTCACTATATGGACCACTTATGTATTTGTACATGATGATCATATCCCACCTTAATCTCCTCCTCAAAAGGGAATCAATTAAATTCTTCTAATCTTTCCTCATAGCTGAGCTCCTCCATGCCTCTTATCAGTTTGGTTGCCCTTCTCTGCACTTTCTCCAGTTCCCCGATTATCCTTTTTGAGAACTGGTGCCCAAAACTGAACTGTATATTCCAGATAGTTACATAGGTGAGGTTGAAAAAAGACACAAGTCCATCAAGTCCGTAGTTAAGGTGCTTATCTAATGGTTTTTTTGAAACTATCAATGCCCCCCGCTGAGACCACCACCCGTGGAAGGGAATTCCACACCCTTGCCACTCTTGCAGTAAAGAACCCTCTATGTAGTTTAAGGTTAAACCTCTTTTCTTCTAATTTTAATGAGTGGCCATGAGTCTTGTTAAACTCCCTTCTGCGGGAAAGTTTTATCCCTATTGTGGAGTCACCAGTACGGTATTTGTAAATTGAAATCACATCCCCTCTCGAGCATCTCTTCTCCAGAGAGAATAAGGTGTCCTTTTATGAAGCAGTGATCAGCGGAGATCCTGAGGATCACCACTGATCACAGCCCATAAACAGTTTATAAACCAGAGATAATTGGGGGGAGAAGTGTTTGAACTTGTTCTCCCGCCGATTATCTCTGCACATGGAGAATCCTCATAGAATGACACAGTAACGGCCAGTGTATGAAGCTGCGATCTGAGCGCTTCACTGGCGATCTGTGTCAGAATTCACACTCCCCGATTCACCAACTCAGAGGAGGTGAAGCGGGGAGTGAAGAGAGAAACCCGGGGGATCTGAGGAGGAAAGAGGAAGATTATTAACTTCCTTATGCCTCGTTCAGACCCCCCAACACTGTAACCATGTCCCCCTGTCATATATATGTGTATACATATATCTATATATAATGTGTATATGTATATATATATATATATATATATATATATATATATAATGTGTGTATATATGTGTGTGTATATACATGTATATATAATGTGTGTGTGTGTGTGTGTGTATACATGTGTATATATAATGTAGGGGAGACTCTTTATTTTATTAACATTAATCACACTGGTGTCTGTCCATGTATTGAGCTGTGATAATTTATCACTGCTTAATAAATGGACATCTCAGTGTTTCAGTGAATTTCTGGTACTGTAATCTCGTAAAGTCTCACGAGATTCCAGTATCAGGGGCCGTTCTCCACTATTTGAAGCGTTTGTAGATCACTCCACTCCTCCAAGGGTGAAGCGATCTACTCCCCTTCATAAACTGGCACACAGAGGAGAAAGATCTCCTCTGTGAATGCCGGAGAATGAAGCAGTGAATAGATTTCACTGCTTCATAAAAGGACACCTAAGTTCAGTGCTCGCAAACTTTCCTCATAAGAATATCCTCTAGAACCTTTATTAGCTTTGTTTCGCTTCTCTGTACTTGCTTCATTTCTAGTACATCCTTCCTGAGGACTGGTGCCCATAACTGGACAGCATACCCTAGGTGAGGCCAGACCAGAGTCTTGTAGGGTGGGAGAATTATCGTTTTATCTCTGGAGTTGATCCCCTATTTAATGCATGCCAATATTCTGTTTGCTTTGTTAGCAGCAGCTTGGCATTGCATGCCATTGCTGAGCCTATCATCTACTAGGACCCCCAGGTCCTTTTCCATCGTAGGACCCCCAGGTCCTTTTCCATCGTAGATTCCCCCATAAATGATGTGGTAACGCATGGAAAAATGCAAATCAAGCCATTTTGAATTGCACCCATTGCACTATTACAGTAGTGAGAAATGCACCCACACTGCAGCTCATCACAATGCATATTTCTGGTCATGCTTTGCCACATTAGAAAAAAAATGGGGTCATGTCTGTTATTTATTTTTTCCAAAGCCCATCTCTGGGCAAAGATATCCTGCCTCCTAGTCTGTCCCTCCTACTCAATTGTCACCTGTTCAGCAGTTATTAAAACCAAACTCCAAGAAACCTGCGTGCAGCTCCCCCCTCAGCCCACCTAATATTTACCTGAGCCCATCTCAATCCAGTGATGTTGCACAAGAGACTCGGCTTCCCAGGACTCTCTCCTCATTGGCTGAGACAGCAGCAAAGTGCCATTGCCTCCTGCTGCTGTCACATACACACAAGTCAGTGAGCAATTAGGAGAGAGAGAGGGGGTGGGCCGGGCTACAACTCCATGTCTGAATGGACACGGGGAGCTGCGGCTCGACAAAGGTGCCCCCATAGCTTGCTGTGGGGGCACTCAACAGGAGGGAGGGCCTGTAGCTCCAAAGAGGAGGATCTGGGCTGCTCTGTGCAAAACCATTACACAGAGCAGGTAGGTATAATATGTTTTTTTTTTTTTATCAGGAAAATGTTTATTGTATTTAACAAATAACATTACATTCCAAAAAATAAAGTGCACTAAAGTTTTATATCCATTTACATAACCAAAGGCAGTAGTTGCATAGACAATGTCAAATATAGGTACAATGCATATCAAAAGCTATGCCAGTACAGTGCAGACACGACTCTATCACCCCAAAATAAAGCAAAATCTCATATAATCATCTGATTTAAATAATCTTTAGAACTTTATGGTATGTTCGGACACATAACCTCTGGTACTCCAGTTCCTGTGGGCTAAGGCCAGGGGTATCCAGCCACATTCCCCACAGTTCGTTTTTTTTTTTTTTTTTTAAATAATAAAACAAGCAAAAAAAAAAAAAAAACAAGACTTAAGTAAGACTTCAGGTAAAAAATGTTGTAATAGTAGCGTGTCCCGAGCTGCCTAAATACTTGAGCCCGATCTAAATTCAGTGCTGTGCACATCTGCAGCAGCTCTTCTCCCCTCTCCCCTGTGAGGAGGTCTCACAGGCTCTGCTGAGAGCAGCACACCCATTGGCTCCTACTGCTGTTGGTCAAAAGCTGTGAGCAGAAAGCGGAGGGTAGGGTAGAGCTGTGCTTTGTGTCTTAATAAATGCAAACAGCCAGGCTCAGGAACGAGCACGCACGAGTACCCCCAAAAGAAGCAGTTTCCTATGGGGGCACTCAGAAGGGGGGAGGAGCCAGGAGTGCCAGTGTAGAATCCCATAAGAGGATTGGGGCTGCTCTGGTCAAAACCATTGCACAGAGCAGGTAAGTATAACATGTTTATTATTTTAAGAAAATAAAAAAGAAAGCTTTACAATCACTTTAACTGCATTTAGCTGTCTGCCTGGAGTTACACTTTAGGTCATTTTTTAGATAAATATTTAAACAATGTATAAACTGTAAACAAATTTAACGTAAAAATGAAATGACCAAAAACATAGTGTCAGAATGCAGAGGTATTTTTATGACCAAACATTGCATTTTATTATTCCTACCCTAATAAAAAAAAGGCATTTTATTTTTACCCTTTGTCATGTTCCTAATTTTTTACAAACCATATCTGACATTAATGTATTTTTTTATATCAATAATGTTGGCTAAAGTGCTGTGTGGTCCATCTGTTTATGTATTCAGGTGCAGCAGCGGTCAGGAAATATCTTCTATGCAGTCTTTGGCTGCTTAAGAAAGACAGGCATGGTTAGCTAATTAATGCATATCTTCCATTTGTGTTGCTTAAAAAGCTATAATGCAGAAAAAAAAGCCTAATTCCATTTTCACAAGTTGGTTTTGTCGTAGTTTACGGTCTAGAACATGTTTCACATTTGTATGAAGCAAAGTAAATTTGTACAGTGCACCAATCATGTTTTTGTTTTTGTTTTGTTTTTTTACTAAGTGAAAATAATGATCCCATGGGTTGAGGTCCAGAAACTTGAAAGGACATCCAATGTTTTAATGGCAGACATCATTGTGGTCCATGCAAGAGGAAAGGAGCGAGAGTTTTCCATGTTCCTTGAGATCAGTGAAGTATTCCAAATAATGGAGCAGCTTGCCGATGTGACGGTCAGAAGACTGTTGGATAATGAAGTATTTGAACTGGACCCAAATTTGCAACAGTCCACACAAATAACAAAGAGGTATTTTTTTTCCCCTTGAACGTGTGCTTTGGTGACAGTACAATTTACTGATGTATTGTAAAAAAGGATAAATAATAGTCAAATGGCAGGTCTCCTAGAGCAGCGGTCGCCAACCAGTGCTCCGTGGACCACTGATGGTTCATGAGAAAATTTTGGTGGGTCCCAGGGGTTCTGCCGCAGATCAACATTGTGGTGTATGTATACCGTCCAATGTTGTTTCCAGTGTTGTTCTCAGTGCGTGCTGACAGTCAATACTTTCAGCACACATTGATACCCAATGCCTCCTTTGTAGTTCCGGCTCCTGTGAACTCAGAGGGAGGCACTGGGAGTAGTGCAGAGAGCAGGAGGTGAGGGAGGAGGGGACTTATAATGGCAGCACTGATCACAGACTGTGGGAGGCAGCACGGAGCTTGAACACCTGACTGAATAAGGAGATGAGATCCAATGATGAGTCTGTAAGGCAGCAGTGTGATGTAGAGTGCAGAGAGGGGGGAGAGAGCTGGAGCATTGTGTGTATAAGGCAGCAGTGTGGTCCAGGGGGGAGGAGGACAAAGAGCTGGGGCATTGTGTGTAAAATTCATGATGGTGGTCCGCATGATTCAAAATTTTGAGTTTAGTGGTCCGAAAGGTTGGTAACCACTGCCCTAGAGTAAATAATATAGTTAGTAGATCTTGAAAACGGGCACAGCCCATGAGTTTTAACATACACATAGACATAAGGGCAGTTAAGAAATTTGATTCCTGAAAGATCCTTTATATGAATGACCTTTCAAACACAGTACACATGTTTAATCATGTTTTTTGGACTGAGCAAATATCCCTGATGTGAACTTATTATTGGGAAAAATTGCATTCGACCATATAGGAAAATGTATTTTAAACTCCCCCCATAGAAATTAGCTTATTATGATCCGATTTGGTCAGTAACAATTGAATTGTCTGTAAACACCATGACTTTTGTAGATATTCCCTGGCCAAAAACTGCAGCATCCAAAGTAAATTTTTCCCAAACAATTTCCATAGTTTCCTCCAAGATAAGGTCAACTCCAGGGCTGTCTGCTTATTGCGTAAAATGCGCATTAAGCCAGATTGATTCGTCTAATGGAAGAATGTTTGGTAAGGAAAATCTTTTGGCCTTTGCAACTTCTGGTGACCTTAATATATTTGGCTTGGGAAGCTCTACTGCATAGTGTTTGAATTGCTGAGATGTCCCCTTCAGAAGGCCTTCTATTTTGGTCTTAGGGAATGTCTGCTTTACCAGACAACATAACCCATGGATCCAAGGCAAATTTTGTAATGCATGTATATCCTAGGTTGGTTTTTACATTATCAGAAACCACTAAGGCCCCTTTCACACTTATACGACTTGTCCCACGATTTGGGACTGCAAAGTAGCATGACAAGTCGTTCCCCATGATTTCCAATGACAGCCATTCATATTAGTACGACTTCAAGTTGTCCCGACTTCAAAGTAGTCCCTGCACTACTTTGGTCCGATTTTGATGCCACTTACACAGGCATTCCTTGAAATCGCAGCAAAATCGCTTTAAAATAGCGCAACTTTGAAGTCGCACAAGTGTGAAAGGGGCCTAAGTAAGGCCATGTGTTGTATATGCAACTAATATTAACTGATCAGCCTGTCTGTGTCCTCACCTATATCTGAAAAGACTTTATATTACATACATACCACTCCACAGCAAATGGTAAATATAAGTTTTAGCAAAAGCAGAGTTTTATGCTAGTGATGAATGCCAGCCTATACAGTGCTGTTGTCAAATATTAGAAACAAGTTCAAACTACCCCTTTTTATATATGTGTTTAAGGATAAGTGTATCCTAAAAATAAAATTACTGCACTTTTGTCTTGCTGGTATGAGCTTTTTGACACGCAATGGCCTGCCAGATCATGACGTGTGACAGTCTGCTGCAGTGTAGAGCAGAGGAAGGCTCTTGTAGAAGACAGGCTGGTCATTTAATCCAGTATAAAACTTGTCCCCTGAGGATGCCTTTTAGTGGCATCCGGGACCTGCTTCTATTGCGTGATCACATACTGTTCACACATACTGAGCCAGGCATGACAGGTACTACATTATAAGTCCATTTATCTTTTTGGGAATTACCCATCGGGGCCGAATTATTGGGTAATATCATCCCTATAGAATGCAATAGATTGGTTTGACAGCCTCAGACCAATAGACATAAACCCCTTTTAAATTTAATTGTTAGGGTGTGAGATATAGGGGTTGATTTACAAAAACTAGATCTGGTGCCTCTGTGCATGGTAGCCAATCAGCTTCTAACTTCAGCTTGTTCAATTGAAGTGTAAGTTCATCTTTAGGCTGGCTTCACACTGGGGCGGTGCGGGGCGGCGACGGTAAGCAGCGCTATATTTAGCGCTGCTTTACCATCGTTTTTCCCGCGGTATGCGGCCGCTAGCGGGGTGGTTTTAACCCCCGCTAGCGGCCGCAAAAGGGTTAAAAACCTCCGCAAAGCGCCGCTGCAGCGGCGGTTTGCGGGCGGTATCCCCGCGGTTTCCCATTGATTCCAATGGGAAGGAGCGGTATAGGAGCGGTGAATACACCGCTCCTTCACCGCTCCAAAGATGCTGCTAGCAGGACTTTTGTTGCGGTCCTGCTAGCGCACCGCTCCAGTGTGAAAGCCCGCCGGCTTTCACACTGGAGTGAATGGGGTCGGTTTTTTCAGGCGGTACACAGGCGCTATTTTTAGCGCCGTACCGCCTGAAAACCGCCCCAGTGTGAAAGGGGCCTTAGAGAAAATCTGTAAGGGGACCTTACACTTGATACCACCCCACCACCCCCTTCCCGTCCATGTGATGGTGCTGACCAATTCGAATCACTCTGGTCCATACTGGCTAAGCAGTACGTATAGAGATTAAGCCGCTGGGATTTTAAATCTCCAGACTGGTAAATCGGTATGCCAGTGTCTGACATTTTGAGGATCGCAGGACTCCAGTACATCGGGACCGGGGGATATGGGGTCCAGTGTAAGGTCACAGATTTTCTGCAAAGGTGAACTTAGACTTTAACCTTTGACAAATAAAAAAACTGGAAGCTACCGTATATACTCGAGTATAGGCCGACCCGAATATAAGCCGAGGCACCTAATTTTACCACAAAAAAATGGAAAAACTTATTGACTCGAGTATAAGCCTAGGGTGAGAAATGCGCAGCTACTGTAAGTGGAAAAGAGGGTCAACAATGCCCATTTGCATGCCTCACTGTGCCCATTTACATCCATAGGTCCCCCAAACTTCAAACTTGATAGTTAAGGGTTCCTAGATGCCCCCTAGCTGCAGCCAAAATTTGGGGTCTCTGGACCCAAAGGGTTCTGAAATAACATTGCTGCAGATGGACACAGTTTACCGACTTTGGGGCCCCGTATCTTTGGGCCAGGAACCCCAAATTTGGTATGCAAACTCACAACATATGACACTACACCATATCCAAAGATGGGGTTCCTATTAAAAAGTTACCCCGAGATACGGGGCCCCAAATTTCGTTCAGAAAATGTCAAGCACTTTTCTGCAGCAGAGAATGACATTTTCTGAACCGACTTTGGGGCCCCGTATCTCGGGGCCACTTAGTGCTAGGAACCTCATGGATATGTGCAAACCCAGTGGAACCAACACTACAACATATCCATGGGGTTCCTAGCACTAAGAGGTCCCGAGATACGGGGGCCCAAAAGTCGGGTCTGAAAATGTCATTTTCTGCTGCAGAAAAGTGATTGACTCGAGTTTAAGCCGAGGGGGGCACTTTCAGCACAATAAAATGTGCTGAAAAACTCGGCTTATACTCGAGTATATACGGTAATTGGTTTCTATTCTGAGCTGCGCCAGATTTTGCACTCTCCAGTCTTAGTAATTCAACCCCATAGAATCTTGGTCAGTGAGGTATTTTCTAAATTCTCCAGGAGAGATTGCTGCTCTGCTTGTGCTTTCAGCAAAACAACGTTGTTACCGGAGGTAAAATGCATGAAATGCTGAATAATGCGATTTGTGGAACTTTTATCTTTAGATGATTATGTTATGAAAAATTGAAGGAACAAGTGATCATCTCACCTGGCTTAAAGTGATTGTAAACGATCACCCAAGTGAGAAAATGTACCCTTTAAAAAAAATAGGATGATTTTGAAATTGATGGAAGCAGCACATCTCTAAAAGTTGGGGCAGGGCCATGTATACCATGGTACCATGGTGTAGTGTCCCCTAAAAACACTGTAAATGTCTGGGAACTGAGGAGACCTGTTGCTGGAGTTTTGATAGAGGAATGTTGGCCTATTCATGTCTGATGTAGGATTCCAACCGCCTAACAGTCCTAGGTCATCTTAGTTGAATTTTTCATTTTCAAGCTGCACCAAATATTTTCAGTTGGTGAAAGGTCTGAACTGCAGACAGGCCAGTTAAGTCCCCGGACTCTTCTGCTGTGAAGCCATTATGTTGTCAAAGATGCAGTATGCAGTTTAGCATTGTCCTGCTGAAAAATTCAAGGCCTTCCCTGAAAAAGGCGTCATCTGGATGGAAGCATATGCTGCTCTAAAACTGTAGCTGTAGAATGAGTTTTGCAGCTTTTTTAGCTTTTTGTTAGCAGAACTATACTCCCACAAAAGCTTATGGCTCAAAAACACTGATCACGCCAAATAGCCACGTTTTTTAGCGGTTTACAGCTGAAAAACTCCTCTTAAAATCAGTTAGTTAGTCCGGTTGAAAAAAGACCAAGTCCATCTAGTTCAACCAAAAAATAAATAGATAATTCATACAATCCTCCACCCACAGTTGATCCAGAGGAAGGCGAAAAACCCCAGCAAAGCATGATCCAATTTGCTACAGCAGGAAAAATAATTCCTTCCCAATCCCCCAAGAGGCAATCTGATTTTCCCTTGATCAACTTTACCTATAAATGTTAGTACCCAGTTATATTATGTACAATAAGGAAATAATCCAGGCCTTTTTAAAGGCATCTACTGAGCTGGCCAGAACCACCTCTGGACCATTTGGCAGCCAAAGGACCAGAGGTCTTTTTTTCAATTTGATTTGTACAGGGGCAAAATTATATCTCTCTCTCTGAAGTCCATACCTCACTAAATACAACAGAGAACTTTGCTCACTTTGGAAATTGCAGCTTGGCATTGCATGGGCTAGCATTAACCACTTCAGCCCCGGACCATTTGGCAGCCAAAGGACCAGAGGTCTTTTTTCAATTTCGCACTGCACTATTTAACTGGTAATTGCGCGGTCATGCAATTTTGTAACCAAACGAAATTTGCGTCCTTTTCTTCCCACAAATAGAGCTTTCTTTTGATGGTATTTGATTGCCTCTGTGATTTTTATTTTTTTGCGATATAAATGGAAAAAGAGCGAAAATTTTGAAAAAAAAAGAGATTTTCTACTTTTTGTTATAAAAAAAATGTAATAAACTCAATTTTAGTCAAACATTTGGGCCAAAATGTATTCAGCCACATGTCTTTAGTAAAAAAAATGCCAATAAGCGTATATTTATTGGTTTGCGCAAAAGTTATAGCGTCTACAAACTAGAGTACATTTTCTGGAATTTACACCACTTTTAATTTATGACTGCCTATTTCATTTCTTGAGGTGCTAAAATGGCAGAGAAGTACAAAACCCCCCCAAATGACCCCATTTTGGAAAGTAGACACCCCAAGCTATTTGCTGAGAGGCATGTTGAGCCCATTGAATATTTTTTTTTTTAGTCCCAAGTGATTGAATAAAGACAAAAATAAAAAAGATTTTTTTTTTTTTTCAAAAAGTTGTCACTAAATGATATATTGCTCACACATGCCATAGTTATATGTGGAATTGCACCCCAAAATACATTTTGCTGCTTCTCCTGAGTATGGGGATACCACATGTGTGGGACTTTTTGGGAGCCTAGCCGCGTACGGGGCCCCGAAACCCAAGCACCGCCTTCAGGATTTCTAAGGGTGCAAAATTTTGATTTCTCTCCTCACTACCAATCACCGTTTCGAAGGCCATAAAATGCCAAAATAGCACAAACCCCCCCAAATGACCCCATTTTGGAAAGTAGACACCCCAAGCTATTTGTTGAGAGGCATGGTGAGTATTTTACAGCTCTCATTTGTTTTTGAAAATGAAGAAAGTAAAGAAAAAAAAATTTTTTTTTTCTTTTTTTTTTTTCAATTTTCAAAACTTTGTGACAAAAAGCGAGATCTGCAAAATACTCACCATACCTCTCATCAAATAGCTTGGGGTGTCTACTTTCCAAAATGGGGTCATTTTGGGGGGTTTTATCCCATCTGGGCATTCCATGGCCTCCGAAACTGTGATTGGCAGTGAGAAGTGAAATAAAAAAATTACACCCTTAGAAAGCCTGAAGGCGGTGCTTGGTTTTTGGGGTTCCGTACGCAGCTAGGCTCCCAAAAAGTCCCACACATGTGGTATCCCCGTACTCAGGAGAAGCAACAGAATGTATTTTGGGGTGTATTTCCACATATGCCCATGGCATGTTTGAGCAATATATCATTTAGTGACAACTTTTTGTAAAAAAAATATATATATATATTTTTTTTTTCATTATTCAATCTCTTGGGACAAAAAAAAAAAAATATTTAATGGGCTCAACATTGCTCTCATCAAATAGCTTGGGGTGTCTACTTTCCAAAATGGGGTCATTTGGGGGGGGTTTGAACTGTCCTGGCATTTTATGCACAACATTTAGAAGCCTATGTCACACGTCACCCACTCTTCTAACCACTTGTAGACAAAGCCCTTTCTGACACTTTTTGTTTACATGAAAACATATTTTTTTTTTTTTGCAAGAAAATTACGTTGAACCCCCAAACACTATATATATTGTTAAAGCAAAGGCCCTACAGATTAAAATGGTGGGTGTTGCATTTTTTTTTTCCACACAGTATTTGCGCAGCGATTTTTCAAACGCATTTTTTGTGGAAAAAATACACTTTTTTTTATTTTAATGCACTAAAACACACTATATTGCTCAAATTTTTGATGAAATAAAAAATATGATCTTAGGCCGAGTACATGGATACCAAACACGACATGCTTTAAAATTGCGCACAAACACGCAGTGGCGACAAACTACATACATTTTTAAAAGCCTTTAAAAGCCTTTACATGATACCACATTAGATTCACGGAGGAGGTCTACTGCTAAAATTACTGCCCTCGATCTGACCTTCGCGGTGATACCTCACATGCATGGTGCAATTGCTGTTTACATATGACGCCAGACCAACGCTTGTGTACGCCTTTGCGCAAGAGAAGGGGGGGCAGGGGTGCTTTTTTTTTTGTTTTTTTGTTTTTTTTTTATTTATTTAGCTTTTTTATTTTATTTTTAAACTGTTCCTTCCATTTTTTTTCTTTGTTATGATTTTTATTGTTATCTCAGGGAATGTAAATATCCCCTATGATAGCAATAGGCAGTGACAGGTACTCTTTTTTTGAAAAAATTGGTCTATTAGACCCTAGATCTTTCCTCTGCCCTCAAAGCATCTGACCACACCAAGATTGGTGTGATAAAATGCTTTCCCAATTTCCCAATGGCGCGGTTTATATCCGGGAGGGGGGACATTCCCTCCCACTGCTTGTAAAAGCAATCTAGAGGCTAATTACCCGCTAGAATTGCTTTTACATGAAAGCCGATCACTGGCTGAAAAGAATGATACCAAGATGATACCTAAACCTGCAGGCATCATTCTGGTATAACCATTCAAAGTCCAGCAACATACTGGACATATATTGTAATCTTTTTTTTTTCATGCAGCCTCTTGGCTGAACGAAAAAAAAGAGATTGATTGGTGGGTATGCCCACCATTAGAATACCTCCCTTCATCCACCCACTTCTAATGATGGGCATACATGCACCATTTATATATGCCGATGCATGGGGGCATCCTCCCGCAAAAGTTATGCCGTGTACACACGGTCGGAATTTCGACCGTATGTACGTGGCATTAGGAGCCAATCGCTCCTCCGCCCCCCCTGCTGCCCCCATGCTTCGGCATATATGCTCTTTTTTTTAACTGTGGTGGTGAAATCACCTCCTACAGCGTTGGAGTCGCGGCTTTATGTATCGTGGGAGCAAACGCTGTTGCTGTCAAGATAAATAAATCGGCGTTGCAACTGAATGGCGCACCTGAAAACAAAAAAATGCTTAACACTGAAACACAGTAAACAAAATTACATACCTGAAAAGCAAGCATGATAAAACATAATAAAACATTGCAGAATAGAATGGAGTAAAAAAAGAGCAACGATAGAGAGAGAATAGAGAGAGAGAGAGAGAATAATAAAACGACAACTATTTTATTTTTTTTTTATTTTTTTTGAGATTCACAGGTAAAAAAGCTCCTGACTGAAGCGACTGAATCAAAGCGCTACCACAAAAAAACTGTTAGCGATCGCAGGGATCAGGCCTGACTCTGCGAACGCTGCAGTTATGTGTGCTTAGTGTTTTGTAAGTGACAGTGATCGATCGATACTGCACTTGGGTGGGCTGGGCGGAGGGGGAAAACGCAGGTGCTAGCAGGTATCTGGGCTGATCCCGCTAACAATGCGTTTTTTTTTGGAACCCTAAACTGCTGGGACGCTAGTATAGATCTGATCAGATCAGATATTGATCTGTTCAGATACTATACCACTAAGGGAGGTGTATGCTTTGCGCGTGGGTGTTTGCGGTACTGGCACTAACCTGGGGCGACGCAGACCTTATTTGACCCTAAAACCTAATTGATATCACCCGCCGGGCGATCAGGGGGTTAAACCGTTATTGGGTAATAAATGGCGGGTGCCCTGACAGTATAAAAAACAAGCTAACTAACCAGCGTCACCCGTAACAGTAATACAAAAAAAAACTGGCTACCTAGCGGCACCAGTGACACTAATGCAGCGATCAAAAAAACAATCGCTTAGTGACACTGGCAAAAGGGGGTGAAAGGGTTAACTAGGGGCAATCAGGGGGTTAAACCTTTATTAGGTAATATATGGGGGTACCTGACGCTATATAAAAACCTGACGGGGAACCTAAATAACGAAATAACTAACTGGCTAACCAGCGTCACCAGTGACAGTTATATGGTGATCACTGGTGAAAGGGTTAACTCTAGGGGCAATCAGGGGGTTAAAACCTTTAGGTTGTAATATGGGGGTACCTGACCTATAAACCTATTTATGAACCTATATAAACATGGCGGTTAACCTAAAAAAAAACTGGTTACCTAGCGACACTAATGCAGCGATCAGAAAAACGATCGCTTAGTGACACTGGCAAAAGGGGGTGAAAGGGTTAACTAGGGGCAATCAGGGGGTTAAAACCTTTATTAGGTAATATATGGGGGTACCTGACGCTATATAAAAACCTGACGGGGAACCTAAATAACGAAATAACTAACTGGCTAACCAGCGTCACCAGTGACAGTTATACGGTGATTACTGGTGAAAGGGTTAACTCTAGGGGCAATCAGGGGGTTAAAACCTTTATTTAGGTTGTAATATGGGGGTACCTGACCTATAAAACTATTTATGAACCTATATAAAACATGGCGGTTAAAATTAAAAAAAAATGGTTACCTAGTGACACAATGCAGCGATCAGAAAAACGATCGCTTAGTGACACTGGCAAAAGGGGGTGAAGGGGTTAACTAGGGGCAATCAAGGGGTTAAACCTTTATTAGGGGGGGGGTAGGGGGCTACCTAGGACCTAAAACTAACTGCCCTGACAGTTATTACAGTCACACTGACACTAAATGCAGTGATCAGTAAATAAATGATCACTGCAATTAGTGACACTGTGACTGGGGGGGGAGGGGGTGATCTGGGGGGTGATCAGGGGGTGACAGGGGGGTGGAATATGTGCCTAACTGTACTGGTGTCAGTGTACTGTTGTGCACTAACCTGTACATGTTCGCCGCTCGGCGTCTCCGGTCACATAGACCGGCGCACCGAGCGTGACATCACTTCCGCCTTCCTGTCTATACAATAGACAGGAAGGGGAAGCTTTTCATTCGCCAGGAGCGATCGCGAGGGGGGGCCAGAAACCACTGGCCGTCCCCTCGTCCCGGATCGCTCCTGAAGCGATGCCGACCGTCCCCGCCGGCGGAGGGGGGTCCGATCGGACCCCCCAACCGCCTGAAGAATGGCACGTACAGGTACGTGGTTCTGCCTGTACGTGCCATTCTGCCGACGTATATGTACATGGGGCGGTCGGCAAGTGGTTAAGGAGTCATTATCATAACAAACGACAGACACAATTAAATCCTTTATAATAGTAACTTTATTTTGGAAACAATTTTTTCTGGCCCTGGTGTTGGTCAAGGGGTAACCTTTAAATGTGGTATGAAAATTAAATAATATTTTTCCATTTTGGCTACCCATCAACATAAATTATTGTTTTCTACACAGTGTCCATCCAGACAATTCTGGACACTAATCCCCCACTAACCAACACCATGACTATAAATGGATCACGTAAAATAATTAAAAAAAGGGGGAGGGGGGGTGGGAGTCCCAGTCCCCGTCTTGTGCTGCAGACTGAGGTAACAGCCGGACCGGCCCCTCTTTTAAAACCTCCAGTTTTGCGGGCTTTTAGAGCGCCCGCTGCCTCCAATCATGAGCTGTTGCTGCCTGCTGTATCCAATAGAAACCTGAAAATACACCACAGCATTCCCCTCATACTAGCCCATGTTCGCCCTGTATATTGCATGGCTTGTCATTCTATTATTAAGCTTATGATCTAGACAGAAAATGCAGTAAAAATCCCACCTTTTACCCGCTTCCTGACCACCTCACGCAGATATACTGTGGCAGAAGGGCACGTACAGGCAGAATCGCGTACCTGTACGTTGCCCTTTAAGAGGCCGGTTGCGGGCGAGCGCTCCCACCGGGAGCTTCGTGATACGGCAATCGCCTCACGGAGAGGAAGAATGGGGAAATGCTAATGTAAACAAGCATTTCCCCGTTCTGCCTAGTGACACTGTCACTGATCACAGCTCCTTTTAATCAGGAGCGGTGATCAGTGATGTGTCACACACAGCCCCTCCCCCCACAGTTAGAATAATTCCCTAGGACACACTTAACCCCTACAGCGCCACCTAGTGGTTAACCCTATTCACTGCCAGTCACATTTACACAGTAATCAATGCATTTTTAATTGCACTGATCGCTGTATAAATGGGAATGGTCCCAAAATTGCGCCAAAAGTGTCCGATCTGTCCGCCATAATGTCGCAGTCAGGATAAAAATCTCTGATCGCCGCCATTACTAATAAAAAAAAATTATTAATAAAAATGCCATAAATCTATCCCCTATTTTGTAAACGCTATAACTTTTGCGCAAACCAATCAATAAACGCTTGTAGAAGAATACGTATCGGCCTAAACTGAGGGAAAAAAATGTTTATATATTTTTGGGGGATATTTATTATAGCAAAAAGTTAAAAATAATGCGTTTTTTCAAAATTGCCGCTATTTTTTTGTTCATAGCGCAAAAAATAAAAACGGCAAAGGTGATCAAATGCCACCAAAAGAAAGCTCTATTTGTGGGAAAAAAAGGACGTCAATTTTGTTTGGGAGCCAGGTTGCACGACCGCGCAATTGTCAGTTAAAGCGAATCGCAAAAAGTGCTCTGGTCATTGGCCAGCCAAATGGTCCGGGGCTTAAGTGGTTAATAAAATGGTACAACTGGTAAACGTAGTCAAAACATATCCAGGGTTCGGTAGCCAAATCGGCTAGTCAGAACAAGCCAGGAAATCAGGAAGCCAGAGATCAGCATAGTCAGAGGCAGCAGACAGGATCAGGAACCAGAAGGGAGGTCAGCCAGGCAAGTCTTCAACAGGAACACAGCAGAGAGTCTTTAGATATGTTGACCAAGGTGAAGGCAATTGATGAAATGAACCAGGCAGTTTAAATAGACAGTTTAAATGGTTTAAATATTTTTTTAATTCAAAAAAGTGTATTTTTTTTCCCCCAAAAAAGTGCTCTTGTAAGACCGCTTCACAAATACTGTGTGACAGAAAGTATTGCAACGACCATTTTATTCTCTAGGTAAGGTGTTAGAAAAAAATGTATAATGTTTGGGGGTTCTAAGTAATTTTCGAGCAAAAAAAAAATGCTTTTAACTTGTAAGCAACAAATCTCAAAAAGAGGCTCGGTCCTTAAGTGGTTAAAGCAACCATTTGTATAAACATCATTATGTACCTGCCTTCAGTGTATACTTATTTAATGTTCAGTAAATGGTGTAGCGAAGCACAGCCCAGTCAGTTTGTGAAATAATTTTTTTTATCAATACTGATCAATTTGTTTTTGTATGTGTTATTGATCTGTGTAGTCTTTTTCTGGTATTCAGTTTGTCTGAAAGACTTCCTGTGATTGCTCTTCCCAGCAATCCAATTCTGTACACACATAAATATTTAAAGCATCTATATTAGTCATTAAAAATATTCTTCAAGCACAGCACATGAGTACAAAATAATTATGGCTAATAGGCATCCTGCTGCTTATTGACTTTCCATCCTCTCGTTTTTTTTCTTCTCTTTAATCTCAGATTGATATTACATGGTACATCTGGGTCAGGATTTGCAAATGGACTAAAGTGGTATAATGAAGTTTGATGTAGTGCAAAACAGTGTGCTAATGTTTTCCAGTCTGTAATGGCCTCTGCATACTTGTAACACTTTCTACTCTGGAATACAATATGTGGCACTTTTTTAATTAAGCAAACCTTCGGGCAAAAAAAGCTAATGCATAAAGTCGTAATGATATACAATAGTACTTGTACTATGTAGAATTTTTAGTTTACAGAAAGTTGTGGAAAACATCTGGATATTTTGGCAAAATTTACCATTTTGGTTAATTTTGCATTGGAGTCAAGGTGGAAGTCAAGGCGGAAGGCTAAATTTAAAGTATAAAGTAACTAAAGGTAAAACTTTTTTTGGCGATGGATTGGAACACTGTCGGGTATTTATTGCTGTCTGTGCCGCCATTAGTGAGTTTCACATTTTCTGGTTGTCCTGTTTACTGTTATCATTAAAAGTGGTAGTAAAAAAAAGTCCAAAATTTTGAGATGTCCTCAAAACAGTAATAGAACGGAAATCTTCCAATGGGGACACTAGTTCTGGTGACCTGGAGGCCCCCCAGAAATTCCCTTAATTTAATGCTTTTTTTAATGCCAATTTTTACCATTTACTTTAAGGTGGTTTTTAAAGGTTCAGGTAACTTCAAAATGGATGGGGGTGGAAGGGAGGGGTCAGAGAGGCCTTTAAAGTGGTTCTAGAGCCTAAACATTTTTTACCTTAATGCATTCTCTGCATTAAGGTAAAAAATAATCCAGTACCTGTATCGCCCCCTCATCCCTCTTCTACTTACTTGAGTCCTCAGTCGATCCAAAGCTGTGCCTGGCGACAGCAGCTCTCACCTCTCTAGCGGGCTTTGCTGAGGCAGTGGGAGCCATTGTCTCTCTCTCTGCTGTCAGTCAAATCCTGTGATGAGTGGACGGGGTGGGGGGAGGCCAAGCCTCGCTGTCTGTGTGTATGGACGCAGGCAGCATGGCTCTGGATCAAACCTATGGTGGCAAATCGAAGAGGTGACAGGAGAACCAGTGGGGGACAGCAAAAGAGGAGGATCCGGGCTACTCTGTGCATTTTTATTACATAGAACAGGTAATTATAACATGTTTTTTTTTTTAAATTAGACTTTACAGTCACTTTAATTTTATAAGAGATTTTGGGTTTAAAGTTGTTGTAAAGGGACAAGGTTTTTTACCTTGCATTCTATGCATGAAGGTAAAAAACCTTCTGTGTGCAGCAATCCCCCCCCCCCCCCAATACTTACCTGAGCCCCATCTCGATCCAGCAATGTCCAGGAGAGCCTTACCTCTCCGGGGACTTGCATGCCTGATTGGCTTTTGGCAGCAGGGGGAGCCATTGGCTTCGGAGGGCCGAAATGTCGGGCATCAGCCGGTTCAATAGAAACCTGTGTTATGGCAGCTGGTCCAACGGAAGACGATTGTTCGGCTGGCTTCTGTCGAAGGGGCATGGCTGAAAAAGATCTGTTGATCGGCTTCCGGAGTGTTCTGGTGGTGGGGGGAGGGCAGTCCCCCTGTCTGAACACAATAGCTCAGCGGGGGAGATCACTGTACTAACATCAGATTGCAAGTACAGTGGCTCCACCTGAGTGCTTTATTTTTTTTTTTCGTTCAGCCCGCTGGTTTGAACGAAAAACATTTTTTTGGTGTGTACCAGGCTTTAAAGTTAAAGTTGGTTTGAGTCCAGGGTTGGCTTTTGTTTAGCTTTAGTGTTACAATTGTGGTTAGTGTTGTAGTTTAGCTTTAGGCCTCATTCACAGGGCCGTAAAAAATTTACAGATGATATTACATGTGTTTTCTAGGACAAAAGTTCCTGCATATAGATATATTTAAATACGTAAAGATGCACATGCGTACATGTTTTAATGATTTACTTTGTTTACATTTGTTTTTTAATGATTTACTTTGTTTAGACTTAATTTACGCTCTTTCAAATACATATGCATGTGCCTATACATGTAAGTACATGTTCTTAAATGCAGATTTTTTGATTCTGTGTTACGCATCTGAAAGCAGTTAATGTTCATTATGCACCTGTGTGAAGGGCTCTATTGAGAACAATACAGATCTGTGGTTAAAAAAACATTGGTATATGCAGTTTTTTACAGCCGTCTGAATAAAGCCTTAAAGTTAGAATTTGTTTATTTTTTACATTTTTTTTTTTTAAGCAAATTTTACCTAAGCAGTCCATACTTTAGTTCAATTTGAGCAAATAAAAATTGGTAACTTTACAGCAAAATAATAAGCTATTTGTTTTCTTTCATTTTCTTAAATTCTTGTATGTCTTCTCCGTTTATAATCTGGCCTCTGGTTGACAGTGCTGAAAGATGTTATTTTAAAGGCCAAGTACATTTTTCATAATGTTACATGTTACACTCGTATCCTGGGTGTAACATGTTACTAAATGAGCAGCTCCCCATTGTGACAGTGGGATGGGGATCTTCTCCCCGCACCCGCTGTGAAAAATGTTATATTCTCTGAGTTCTGAGAATGGGAGAGCTGCAGCTACCATCAGCCATTTCAGCTGACGACTTGTAGTTCTCAATGAACTGCCAGGACGCTGATGCGTGCTCTAGGTAGTTCATTGATTCTGATACTTCCTGTCCGTACAAGGTACGGGCAGATAGCTACACTGACAGTCTGCAGGAGCCTTGCATAGCTTCTGCGATCTGCTGATCACGAGTGCAGTGCTTTACAGGCTCCTAAAAAAATTCTAATAAATAAAAACCTGTTAACTTGGCCTTTAAGTCATACTTGTAGCTTTACCTCAATACCCAAAACCATCACCACATAACCGCTTTACGACTGCCCACTGCGCACATATACTGCGGCAGGGTGGTTGCCCTGCCCCGGATCACGTACCTAGTACGTGATCTGCGTGCCGGAGTAGAGCGTGCACCTGCGCCGCCCCAGGCTTTGCTGCGATTGGCTGCAGCACCAACCAATCAACAGTTGCCAGCCGCTGATTGGTCACCGGGATGTGACGGTCGGTCCCAGATGTTACCAAAGAGAGCCCTGTGTAGGTAAACAGGAGCAATGTGCTGCAAAGCAGGAGGAAAAAAACAGCACATTGCTTAGTAAAAGCAGCACACACAGTACAACACGTTGGCCACACATTTAACCCCTTGATCGATGTTAACCTCTTCCCTGCCAGTTTCATTAGTACAGTAACCATGCATATTTTTAGCACTGATCACTTTTTGGTGTCACTGGTTCCCAAAAAAGTGTCAAACGTGTAAGTTAGGTGTCTGATTTGTCCGCCACAATATCGCAGTCCCGTTATAAGATGCTGATCACCACCATTACTAGTAAAAGAATAAAAAAATAAAAATAATAATTATTCCATAAAAATATCATATAGTTTGTAGATGTTATAACTTTTGCGCTTATTGGGATCTTTTTTTACCAAAAATATGTAGCAGAATACATATTGGCCTAAAATTATGTAGAAATTTGATTTTTTTATTTTTTTTTGTTTTTCCTTTTTTTTTATATTGGATATGTTTTATATCGGAAAGTAAAAAATATAGTTTTTTTGAAAAACAATTTGTCATCTTTTTTTGTTTATAGAGCAAAAAATAAAAACTGCAGAGGTGATCAAATACCACCAAAAGAAAGCTCTATTTATGGAAAAAAAAAGCGTCGCATGACCGCGCAATTGTCAGTTAAAGTAACGCAGTTCCGTATCGCAAAAAATGACCTGGTCATGAAGGGGGGTAAACCTTCTGTAGCTGTGGTTAAAATCCTCATGTTTAGCAGTCCTCATGTTTAAAGCGGAGTTCCAATTAAATATAAATAAATAAAAGTCAGCAACTACAAATACGGCAGCTGCTGACTTTTTTAATAATCGGACACTCACCTGTCCCACGGTCCAACGATGTGGGGGAACGAAGCCTCTCTCGTCTCCCCCTCCTCTCTGCGGCGCCGGTATTGTCGATGTGGGCGCTCGGCTGTGGCTTCATAGCTGGGCACGCACTGCGCATGGGCAAGCCGCACTTCGACTGGCCGGGCAATCATCTGGGACCTGTGACGTATCCCATATGATTGCTGAGAGGGAGGGGTGATCTCACTTCCAGCACTGCGGAGCCCCGGGAGGAAGTGGGAGCTGAAACCCTCTAAAAAGTTTCCTGTATCGACACGCGTTGGGGAGGGGACAGGACGGACGTTCAGCAGGTGATCTGTCATGAAGGAATCTCATACCATCCCAATACCTGTCTGGTATTTTTACATGCTGTTCGCATGTAGAGTGGCGCACTGACGCGCCTGGTCTATGTGAGTACCCCATAGGGGGGTTTATGTGATTAACAAACTGTTTGTTTAAATGTTATTACACCATCCAGTCTCTTTTTTTTTTTTTGTTTACTAAACCGAGGTACTGTTCTGACGGGTCCAGGAGTCTGGCTAAAACTGCAGAGCCCCAGAGGTGGTTCACAGGCGTGTATTGGCTGAGCTTA
This sequence comes from Lithobates sylvaticus, assembly GCA_028564925.1. NCBI lineage: Eukaryota > Metazoa > Chordata > Amphibia > Anura > Ranidae > Lithobates > Lithobates sylvaticus. The sequence goes on along the minus strand of CM053027.1, from coordinate 383,662,745 downwards.
AGTGCAAAGTCACACGCTCTGAGGTGAGCGTCTATTACCTAGGGGGGAGCACCTGAGTGAGATCACTGTGGCTTGCTTTGGATTACCTACACAGCAGTGGACTTTAAAAGCACCTCTGAATTAATATAATTGGATGTCACATATGCACACAGAAGCACTTTTTATTTACGTATTCCTTTAGAGGATCGGGTTCACTATATGATCTTATGGACATGAATTTTTATACAATCATTCACCATATGGATGCACGTTATAGCACTTTATATTAGTTTATCTATTAATTTATATGTTCATTTTTAAGAATTTATATTTATTTGTTGCACTATTGTCACTTTTTACAGTCACCAGAGACTGGATTTATCACTGTGTGTATTGCATATGCATATTTGTACTTTGGTTATCGCATACACTTAATGTGTAGAGTCTATTTTTGTATTCGGAATGTACAGAAACCTCATTGATGAGAACCTGCTCCAGAGCGATGGAGCTTGAGAGGTCCTGCAAAGAAGAATGGGAGAAACTGCCCAAAAATAGGTGTGCCAAGCTTGTAGCATCATACTCAAAAAGACTTGAGGCTGTAATTGGTGCAAGTATTGCGCAAAGGCTGTGAATACTTATGTACATGGGATTTATTTTGAATTATTTTATTTTTAAGAAATTTGCAAAGATTTCAAAAAAACTTCTTTCACATTGTCATTTTGGGGTATTGTTTGTAGAAAATAATGAATCCATTTTGGATTAAGGCTGTAGCGTAACAAAATATGGAAAAAGTGAAGCGCTGTGAATACTTTCTGGATGCACTTTATGTACAAAGCACTATAGAGAGGAGAAAATAAGTTGAACTCTCAGCAAAGCCCACGGTACAGTACGTGCCCCAAGGAAAAAGTAGCACGTAGGTATTCACTTTAAATTTGTCTAATTTCCATAGCAAATGTACATGTAAACCACCAACACCCCTTATAAAGAAGGGATCAGCCATTAGTTGTTAAAACGTGAACTATTCAACTTCATTGACAAACATAGCAAATCTGTTTTATAAAAATGCCCTATTGAATCTTTTGTCGAGCTGAGTGTACAGTAATAAATGTGCTGCTTTTAGTGTTTTCCTAAGTGCTGCAGCAAGGGTTACAATGCCCAAGCTCTCTAGGAAGTGTTGCACATTGGAGCAGTGTGTGGTAGAGGGGGGTTGCATTGATCTGACTCTTGAAGGTGCTGCCAGCATAGGATATTTTAACCGTGCTGCAGCACTTGGAAACGTCCAAAAGAGCAGGGTGTTTATTACTGTATATCAGGGATGCCCAACCTTTTGAAGAGCGAGGGCCACTTAAGCGACTTGGTAACTGGTCGCGGGCCACAATAAGTGGAGAAGACAGAAGACAGATCCGTGTCCGCTCTGTATATGCAGAGCGGACATGGACACAGCCCACTCTACTCTGTGGGCCCCCCTATCCGATCCAACCAGATGGAAGGGGACGGATACCCTTTTTTTTTTTTATTTTTTATTTTTTGTGGATCGGATTGGAGGTAGGTGGGTGCAAATGGACACAAGTCCGTTTACATCTGCCGCTCCATAGAGGTGAATGGAGGGTCCGCGTTGGTTGAACCGATCATGTGAAAGGGGCCTAAGGCTGCTTTCACACTGATGTGCAGCAGTTTACCTGCACTGCGGGTTAGCTGCACTTTGCCATCAATGTCTATTATATCCTGCAGGTGTGGTGCACTTTCTGAAAGCACACCAAACCCACAGATAATAACAGAAGTCTATGACTCAGTGCAGGTAACCCAAAGGTGCAATGCGCTGCACCTGCGGATCCATTTGCAAGCAGCCCAGTAACCACTGCAGAACAGATATGCCCATATATACACTCCTTTAGTAATAAACTTACCTTTAATAACAGTCTTCCATTCAGATATCGCCGGCTGTTGCTGTCCCAGGCAGAATGCATTTGGTATCACTCCGCTTGGGACAGGAGTCGGTGCTATACAGGAAGCATCGGCAAATGCGGCTCTGCTCCCTCCACAGCCGCTTGCTTCCTCTACCGCTGGCTTCATTTAAAACACTGATGCTCTGGGATGGTGGGTCGGCAACCCACGATCTGGGCTTGAGAACCTGCTATCCTAAAGCAGGAGGTCGCGGGCCACACCAGAAGGCTCTGCGGGCCACATGTGGCCCCCGGGCCACTGGTTGGGCACCCATGCTGTATATCAATCATGCCTAACTGCATTACAATGATACAGATAGAGGGTTCAATTGGGATTTAATCACAGAAGACAACTTTTTTTTTTTTTTTCTTCTCTTCCCTCCCCTTTGGATTAATAATTGTTATATTGGATTTTGAAACCGTAGTATTATATTTTTGGTTCAATGTGTATGATGTCTTGTGTTTTTTGTTTTGTTAGTTAAGAAATTTTATAAAAGGATTTGTAAAAATAAGAAAAATCCCAGCAGACGTCACTTAATCGGTTTATTAACTGAGTATATTGTCAAAAGCAAAACAGGAGGCCTCATGTACACTGCTACTGGTAAACGAACGTTTAGGAGCAGTTGGGCGTTTTTTTCAGCTGCACCTGAACGCTCCTCTGTTATCTTATCAGTAGATGTACACAGGGTCATTTATAGTCGTTTCTAGGCAGTTTAGTTTAAAAGCATTTTGTGGAAAGCAAAAAAAATGCGCTCAGGACGGTTGTTCAGAGGCATTTGCAATGCTAAATGCTTGTAAACGCGGTAACTCTCGTTTAGCCACGTTTCGTTTACAGGCATTTTGCAATGGAGCTACATTTTTGACTATTTAAAAAAAAAAAAAAATGCTTCTAAACGCAAAACGTGGCATGTAAACGTCAGTTAATATCTGCCAAGTTAATTTGTTCAGGAGAGATTTCAAAACATCCCGTGTACATTAAGCCTAATGCCGCGTACACCCGATCGTACATTCCGACAACAAAACCGTGAATTTTTTTTAAACGGATGTTGGCTCAAACTTGTCTTGCATACACACGGTCACACAAATGTTGTCGGAAATTCTGAATGTCAAGAATGCAGTGACGTACAACACGTACGACGAGCCAAGAAAAATAAAGTTTAATAGCCAGTCGGGCTCTTCTGCTTGATTCGGAGCATGCGTGGACTTTTGTGCTTCGGAATTGTGTACACACGCTCGGAATTTCCAACAAGTTTTGTTGTCAGAAAATTTGAGAACCAGCTCTCAAACATTTGTTGTCGGAAATTCCGACAGCAAATGTCTGATGGCGCATACACACGGTCGGAATTTCCGACAACAAGCTCACATTGAACATTTGTTGTCGGAAATTCCGATCGCCTGTACGCAGCATTTGAGTCACAAATCACAGAATGTTATCTTTAGATCCCATATTAGAACACTCGCCTCTGCAGCTTCTGGCAGATGCACAACTTCATTTGATTACAGTTAGAAAATCTAGAGTGACTTGTCACGTGTACAGTACCTGGATAAAAGACTATGCAGGCTATAGTCTATCATTAGATGGACAGTAGGCAAGTTAGCTTTCTGGAAAAATAGGCTAGAGCATGTGCTTTGTAATTCAACTCCTATACAAGATGCTGGCTGCAGTGCACACATAATTCAGGAGGAAGAGTACAAAGAACTTTATCTAATATCATTCAATGCTGTAGGCTATAACATTTGAAGTCAACGATTCATATTTGATGGTATGCTAATTGTTCTTTTCTATTGAATAGTAAATGATGTGCTAATCTGGCAAGTGCAATATTAGTTATTTAAAGAAAAGGTGTTCGTTTAGATTTAGAAAAAAGTTTTTGGTTTGTTTTTGATGTTCCAAGTCCCAGGGCTAGCCATTAGTTTGTGTTTCTATATATTGGGTGTCCTGACAGGTCACTGGACGCTTGCTTCAAATCAGCAACATAGTAGTTAAGCAAGGAGAAGACCATCCTGGATGTTTTACCGTCGAATAAATAACTTGACAATGGCTGCTCCCAAACTTCTGCCCTGATGAGTTTCCTTTGAAATGTTTGCAAACCAGCCCTTTCCTTTGAATCTCTACAGCCGTGGCCAAAAGTTTTGAGAATGACACAAATATACATTTTCACAAAGTCTGCTGCCTCAGTTTTTATGATGGCAATTTGCATATACGCCAGAATGTTATGAAGAGAATTAGTTGCAAAGTCCCTCTTTGCCATGAAAATGAACTTAATCCCGTAAAAAACATTTACGCTGCATTTGTGAAGAAGGCTTCAGGGCGCCGCCCATGAAAAGTCCAGTAAGTGCCAAGACCGTTTTCTACAGTTGATTCAGCTGCGGGATCGGGGCACCAGCAGTGCAGAGCTTGCTCAGGAATGGCAGCGGTTAGGTGTGAGTGCATCTGCATGCACAGTGAGGAGAAGATTTTTGGAGGATGGCCTGGTGTCAAGAAGGGCAGCAAAGATGCCACTTCTCTCCAGCAAAAACATCAGGGACAAACTGATATTCTGCAAAAGGTACAGGGATTGAACTGCTGAGGACTGGGGTAAAGTAATTTTCTCTGATGAATCCCCTTTCCGATTGTTTGGGGCATCCGGAAAAAACCTTGTCCGGAGAAGAAAAGGCGAGTGCTACCATCAGTCCTGTGTCATGCCAACAGTAAAGCATCCTGAGACTGTTCATGTGTGGGGTTGCTTCTTAGCCAAGGGAGTGGGCTCACTCACAATTTTGCCTAAGAACACAGCCATGAATAAAAAATGATACAAAAACATCCTCAGAGCAACTTCACCCAACCATCCAAGAACAGTTTGGTTACGAACAATGCCTTTTCCAGCATGATGGAGCACCTTGCCATGAAGCAAAAGTGATAACTAAGTGACTTGCTGAACAAAACATCCAAATTTTGTGTCCATGGACACGAAACTCCCCGTTGAGAACTTGTGGTCAATCCTCAAGATGCGGGTGAACAAACCCCCCCCCCCCCCACAAATTCTGACAAACTCCAAGCATTGATTATGCAAGAATGGGCTGCCATCAGTCAGGATGTGGCCCACAAGTTGATTGACAGCATGCCAGGGTGAATTGCAGAGGTCTTGAAAAAGAAGGGTCAACAATGCAAATATTGACTCTGCATAAATTTAATGTAATTGTCAATAAAAGCATTTGACACTCATGAAATGCTTGTAATTCTACATCAGCACACCATAGTAACATCTGACAAAAAGATCGAAAAACACTGAAGCAGCAGACTTTTAGAATTGATATTTTTTGCAATTCTCAAAATGTTTTGGCCACGGCTGTAAGCATCACGGTGCAAAGTGTGTAATTGTAATCGGTGATGATAATTCGTTTTAATATTAAAATAGCTAAAGGTGAAAAAAGGTAGAAGGCATGACCCTTAATTGTTTTTAATAACATTGGGGATATTTATTAGAGCACCTGACAAAAGAATCTTGAAATTTAATTTTTCCTTAGTGCAAAGGCAGATCTGACAGTTTGCTTTAGAAATAAGTTTTTCTTTTAGGAGCTTTACTTCAGTGTCAAAATTCTCTTTAGTAGGTTTTGATCTTTCTGTGTTCAGACAACTTCTGCTTCCACAGTCATTTCCTGACTAGTAGGGCGCAGTGTAAACATTGGCTTAGTCAAAAGGAACGTGTAGCTGTGCCTATTTAAAGTTCTGGTCACCTCGTATTGTACATCTTGTTCTACTTGATAAAAGGAAGCAAAGTCGGCCACAGTGGTGCAGTTCTAAAGAACTACTAACAAATTCATGTCGTGTTTTTTTTTTCTTTTTTTTTTCCTGTTTTAGTAATAATTACCGTATTTTTTTTTTTTATAATTCATATTTTTATTTTTTTTTAATTCACAAATTTGTACTGTAAAATCCACTCTGCAAATATATATTTTTTTCATTCTAACATTTGTTCTTATTAACTATATAAAAGGGGTATAGTTAAAGTGGATCTGAGCAATTCAAACTAAACATGATAAAAACACACACACACACACACACACACACACACACACACACACACACACACACACACACACACACACACACACACACACACTCACACACACATATTTACAGTGTATGATAGCTTGATTTTTCCTGGAAAAATCTAAAATAGTCCTGGCCCCTCACTGGTCCTTTTTATTTAAAAAAATTTGCTTATAGTATCAACTTCCTGTATTGTTGGATCTTTTGATTGTTTTGATATGTGCATTTGACTGAATATAACACCTGAATAAGTATTTTATTTTAATATGCTTAGCTTTAATTGCCCAAGTTGGCGGCAGGTATGATTTAACCACTTGAAGTCTATTGGCTTAGGAGATAAAAACCTAAAAAGACCTTTTTAAGATGTTTTCTAGGGCTAATCTCCTAAGCCCTGCGCCTCTTACCCTGCAGCTTCTATTATCGGCAATTCCCAGCTGTCAAAATGACAGCCAGCAGTTGCTATGTATCACATTGCAGGAGTGGCAGTCAAAATGCAGTATAAAACGACCCTCGCAGATAGCCCTTCCAAATACAGCCTACTCATAGGAATAAATGGGGCTGCAGTGTTTCCACACTAAGAAGAAGCGCCAGCAGGGACATTTACTGTACAAAGAATTGTTCTTCAATCCACATATAGCTGAATGCATTATGACCTTGCTTGACATAAGTATTGCATTTATGCTTGCCAAGAAAAGTAAATCAATGTATTAGCTGATGAGACTAATGCATGCTGGTATTGTTAGGTAATGGTAAATGTATTCAAAAGATATACTGGGCCTCATTTTTGTCCAATTCGTTTCTTTTGCATGAAAATAAAAATCTGACTGATCATGTTGTAAAGCAAATGCTTGGCACTATATAAATCCTGTATTATAATAATAATCTGATTGGATGCTGTGGGGCAGTTCACACTAAAGCTGGATACACACTATACAACTTTTGTGTTTTGATTTCCTTTAGATTTACCTTCAACTATGTAGTGCAAGGACCTGCCTGATTGCACACAAATTGAAAGTGTTTGGGTTTGACCTCATATTATATGGTTTGGGAAAATTGTATAGTATGTATCTAGCTTAAATTCCTCTAAGACACTTTTAAAGATTACAACCAATGTGACTGTGAAAAGTTTGTGTATTTTTATACATTCTTTAGCATGTGGAATGCAATGTTTTTAATCCCATAATGCTCCTACTGTGGGGAGGAAATAGACTTTATTGTACAGCATTGGTTCCCTGTCTGTTCGGTCAGTATTACTGTATGCCCAATGATTCTGTATTCTGATCTATTGTTAAAAACAACACAAAAAACAAGTAATATTTTTCAGAACTGGGTACATTGTATTTGTGTGGGTACTTATCTTACAGTTTCAGATGCAGTCAATAGAAAGGTATAGCTTTGTAAATGTACGCAGCAATGGAAATGTGTAAAGTCCAGAGATTTTTGTATAGATGAAAACAGATAACCACCGCTCCAAGACTCTCCTTCCAAGCGAATGCTCCTGCTCCTATGTTGGAGCCCCAGGTGCTTGCTAATGACACAGCAATAGAAAAATCAGGAAGAACTCCGGACAGCCGCACACCGGGAAAATAAAATTCAAACTGGTTTATTTAAAAGCAAAACAACACTTCAATCCAAACACGGCAAAAAAGGGGGGTACAGAACTGACGCGTTTCGCACTACAGCTAGTGCTTACTCATAGCTGATGAGTAAGCACTAGCTGTAGTGCGAAACGCGTCAGTTCTGTACCCCCTTTTTTGCCGTGTTTGGATTGAAGTGTTGTTTTGCTTTTAAATAAACCAGTTTGAATTTTATTTTCCCGGTGTGCGGCTGTCCGGAGTTCTTCCTGATTTTTCTATAGCAATGGAAATGGGTATTATATTTGATATACAGGGTGTCCCCGACTTACGAACACCCGACCAACGAACAACCCCTACTTACGAACGGGGTGCTGCGGGGACCCTCCTCCATTTTTCGGTGGTTTTCGGCGTCTTTCGGCCGTTCTGCGCATGCGCGGCCATACGGAGCGTCGAAAAATGCCGGAAATGTCCGTAATTTGCCGCGCATGCGCAGAACGGCAACAGACGGAACGTCGGAAATGTCCGGAAATCTCCGTATTTGTCGGTCTGAGCATGCGCGCCGACTTACGAACATTTCCGACTTCCGTACACGGGGCCAGTCCCTAACGAGTTCGTAACTCGGGGACCCCCTGTATAAAAGTGTATTTGCACATTTTCTTGATACTGCTCGTATTCTAGTGAATGAGACTGTCTATAAGGGTCCATGCACACTGGGCTTGAAAGAAGGCAATTTTTTTTGTTTGACAGAAAGAAATGCTCATATTGAGCATTTTTGTACAGGTGTTTAGGAGCGTTTAGCGTTTTTTATGCTGGAAAACTGCTCTCAAGACACACGTTTTTTTTTTTTTTTTTTTTTTTTTTATGCCTCAAAACGCTGAGCTTAAGCTCAGCGTTTTGAGGCATAAAAAAAAAAAAAAAAAAAAACGTGTGTCTTGAGAGCAGTTTTCCAGCATAAAAAACTATGTGCATGGACACATAGGATAACATTAGCCGCTTCTACAGGCAAAACACTAAACTCCTATAGAAGCAGCTTTTTTTTTTTTTAAGCCAGTGTGCATGGACCCCAAGACTGATTGGTTTACTTAGAAAGCATGTGTTTGAAGCATAGGACAGTCTTAAACTTTATTTCTATTTAAAGGGATCTTAAAGCAAGAGCACAAAAAGAGTGTTTTCGGGCCCTGTTTAAACTGCCAAGAAAAGAGAAGCTATACGATGTTGTGGAGTGTTCGCTTTGGACTCCCTTTAGCCGATGCCATACCCCAGGCAGGATATATGCTTCTGACGGCTACCTCTGCTTTGCCAGCAAAGAAGATGGATTATGTAATGTTATTATTCCTTTGAAGGAGGTAAGTGTTGAGTAAAGCAAAACCAAAAGACATCAGATTGTGATGTATATGCTCAAAGCGTGTCCGCTTTGCGCACAGGAGTCCTATCGTCATGGCACAGATAGGGTATCGTAAATGTATTCTGGGCTGTGCATGTGTGACATTTATGACAGATAGTCTAGACCACTTCTGGATCAAGCCTTACATCTGACATTTGTTGTTTACAAGTTAAAATCAGTATTTTTTTGCTAGAAAATTACTTAGAACCCCCAACCATTTTTATATATATATATATATATATATATATATATATATATATATATATATATATATATTTTTAGTAGGTACCCTACAGAATAAAATGGAGATCGTTGCAATACTTTGTCGCACCGTATTTGTGTAGCGGTCTTGCAAACGCAATTTCTTGGGAAGAATTTTTTTTTTTTTTTAATTAAAAAATAAACAAAACGTAAAGTTACCCCAATTTTTTTCTATAATGTGAAAGCTGATGTTACACCGAGTAAATAGATACCTAACATGTCATGCTTTAAAATTGCACATGCTCATGGAATGGCGACAAACTACGGTACTTAAAAATCTCCATAGGCGACGCTTTAAATTTTTTTTACAGGTTACCTTTTTAGAGTTAGAGAAGAAAAAATGATCGCTCTCGCTCTAACGATCGTGCCGATACCTCACATGTGTGGTTTGAACACCGTTTACATATGTGGGCGCGACTTGCGTATGCATTCGCTTCTGCGCGCTAGCCCTGGGACAGGGCGCATACATTTTTTATTTTCTTTCTTATTTTTGCACTTTCCCTTTAAAAAAAATAAAATGTTGATGACTTTTATTCCTATTAAAAGGAATGTAAGGATCCCTTGTAATAGAAATAAGCAGGACAGGGCCTTTTTAATGCAAGATCTGGGGTCAAAAAGACCTGAGATCTCTCACTTAAAATAAAAATAATGGCATTTTACTTTTTCTAATAAAAAAAAAATTGTCCCTTTTTAAGGCCGTTGGGGAGAAGTGACATCGGAGGTTGCTTCAGTCCTCCCCAGGAGCATAGAGTTGAGTGGGAGCGAATCTGCAGCCGGACCACTTTTATGTCAAAGAGGATTGCCTGCTGTATAAAACAATTCTGGGGTTATGGAGGCTAGCTGCTGCCTGAACCCCGATTTTTATTTTTTTTTATATATATATATAAAAAAAAACGCATATATATATATATATATATATATATATATATATATATATATATTTATTATATATATATATATATATATATATATATATATATATATATATTTATAATGCGTTTTTTTTTCTATATATTTATATATATATATATATATATATATATATATATATATATATATATATATATATATAAAATATATAGAAAAAAAAACGCATAATATATATATATATATATATATATATATTATGCGTTTTTTTTTCTATATATTTTATATATATATATATATATATATATATATATATATATATATATATATATAAAATATATAGAAAAAAAAACGCATAATATATATATATATATATATATTATGCGGTTTTTTTTTCTCCTACAGCCACTAAACTCCTCGGGATGTCCTATGTGTCCACTCACATATAGGCAGTTATCAGTGTTTTTTTTGGCTGGAACCCCCCCCCCCCCCCCCCAGAACTAGCAAATTCTAAGAGGAGTTTTTCAGCCGTAAAAAGCTCTAACTCTGAGTTTTTGAGCCAAAATCTTTTGTGGGAGTATAGTTTTGCTAAAAAAAAAGCTAAAAAAAATTCTGCAAAACTCATTCTACAGCTAACGCTACCAGTCATCCACCTGTTTAGTGGGGATCAGTGGACATATTCCCCACTGAGCAGACAGACTCCAGAGCCTGCCCTGTGAGTAAGGGGCATTAAAGCAGTGAATGTGACATTCACTACTTGGTGCATGTGGTTTAAATAATAGGAAATGATTTACCTGCTGTAAATGTTTGGCGAATGTCACATTAGCTTTATAAGTTATCGTGACATTCACTGCAGGTGAATCTTCCTGGTGCAAGTGTTTTAATATACAGTGAATGATTCACCACCATTGAACGTTTAATGAATATCATGGCAACTGCTGTATACAGTATATGCCCCTTAGTGTTCGTGGGCATATTTGTGTGTATATATAGTATATCAGCAAAGATTTTGCTTATGATTTGCTGAAGTGCAAGAAATCCAATATCCTGCTGCATGACTTCCTATGTCATCTGAATACCATCTACTTATTCCAGGTAGTGAGCGTGGAGAAGATGGAGGACACCAGCCTTCTGCCAAATCCCATTATTATCAGCATAAGGCAACAGATGGCTTTTCAGTTTATTGAGCTGAAAGACCGCGAGAGTCTGGTTAATGGTTTACTCCTCAGGCTTGAACAGGTCAACTCCAACACAGTGTCCACGAAAAACAGAGATATGGTACAGTTTATCAATAGATTTGTGTATGCTACTGCATAAAAAAAAAAAAAAGTCAATCTTGTTTTCCAGCCATAGCAGGAGAGAAGCCCAGACTGTATGTGCTATATGTACAACTATCAACAGAAGATGTATTTATGGACTTTATTTGGACATATAGAAGAGAAACAATATACAATATACAAAAAGTACAATATAAACAAGTTCACATGTGGACTCGACACATGTGAAAAATCCAAGAAGAGTGGAAAATTGTCAGCCGTAGATCGCTGCACTCACTGTTCGGGTATTCAGACAGCCGTTGGCACTGTGGCTGTCTAAATATATTATTTTTAGTGCAGATTTCTTAATCTATGCTGTTTAGGGGAGAAATCCACAAGTGTATGGCTAGGATTAGAATGTTAGTTTCCTTAGGCACTGATGTGCATGGACTGTAGAAAACCTGTAGACTCTATAAATGAGTAAGATAAATAGATTGATAATAATTAGAAATATGGTTTTATCTGTATATATGAGAAGAATAGAAAATATATGCTTGCACTTGATTTTCAGCCCTCTAGAAAAAAAGTTTGCTGTGTAACAAGAGTACACACACATTTCTAGGCCATTGGACACAGTTTATTAGTTGGGCTGCTTATTCTTTGTCTGATCCACATTAGCATTTGCTGTTTCCATGAACACAATGATGATGGGCTTTTATTATTTTTTTTCTCTTATATTCACCGACTGACACAGCTCCTCTCTTAGACCATTGGGTTGTTATGCCACCTTCAGGAGAAGACTAGGCATTACATGTTAACATGTGATAATAAAACTAGAACTTTCTAGTTCCGCCCAAGGGGCGGTCCCTTAGGTAACAACCCCACCGCATGCTACTGCAGCCTCAGTTTTATTTTGCCTAGTGAAGGAGAAAGACCTAGGAACCCTGATGGGCCCATCGGTCTGTCTGTTTCTGCAGAAGCTTAGTTTTTGCGCAAGATGATAGATCCTGTGATCTGCTATCAACAGCCGGCTGGGTGACAGGCTGGATACCCTTATCCTTGTAGTCTCCCCAGTCCGGCCATCGAGCGTGTGCAGGTCGCAGCTACGGCTCGGCAAGCCACGACGAAACCTCAGCTCCAGAGGTGGTCGTGAGCTTTTATGCTCCGGGGCATACATATGACCGGGCTACTGATGTCTGCGTCACAGTATGCCGGGCCAGCAGCTACCCTATACTGATTAGTGAGTAGTTCTGCAATGGAATGTCTCCCAGCTCTTCAGGACTGGTAAGTACAGCTCTCCCTGCCTCGGTGGGGCTGAGCAGCTGGGCATTCCCTGGGAGGTCGATTCGGGGGTCCCTCACCTCCCTCTCTTCTCTCCCTGTCCCTATCCTTCCTCTCCCCCCTTCCCTGTGGGGGATGCTGCATGGGCTGCTGAGCGGTGTGTGTGCCATAGACAGGGGCTCCCCAGGGGGCTCTCACCTGGGGTGGGGACTGCGCTGGGTAGCTGTGCCTTGGTTGTCTGTAGGTCTCTCCCCTGGGTGTCTGGAGGCTGTGTCTGCTGATCGCTGTAGCGCTGTTTGCTGCCATTTCTCTGCCTGTTGTTTCACTGTCCTTCATTGCATACAGTGTTCGGCGGCCATTTTTGGTGTGACCAGGGAGCAGCATGCTCTGTCTCCATTTTACTGTAGTCCGGTGGCCATTTTCCCTGTGATTGTGTCCTTTATACTGGACGCTCGGCGGCCATTTTCTTGAAGCCTGAACACGTTTTTGGTCAGTGTCAGTGCCATTCAGAGCAGCTCTGCACAGCGCGGTGTGGTCTCCTATGCATCTGGGAGCTGACACAGGATACAGGCACTATTAGCTGGACGGCGCAGAACCAGTCAGGGTGGTGAGTCCTGCGGGAAAGAGCCCCTCAGCCAGCAGCAGTTAGGAGGGTGGGACCATCACTGTCCTAAGTCCCCAACAGGTGGCAGACAGGGTAGGGTCAGCTTGGCTTCAGAAACTGGTGTTTCTTCCCCCGAAATCCAGGCAATTGCAACCGGTTCACCTGCAGACAGTGCAGTGTCTCTGGACGCCTTGTCGGCGGTCCTCAATTTGTTCGTTGCCAAGATGGAGGCGGTGCGTGGGCACAAAGGTAGTAAACAGCCCCTGCCCCCCCCCCCCGCCTCCGGGGAGAGCTCTGACGCAGACTCTGGCCCTGCTGAGGCTGGTGACCCCTGTTCTGTCGTTTCAGATGACGCTGACCAGGACCGATCGGACAGTGAGGATGAGTCCCTGTCCGGGTCCGTGCGTGACAAAGCGCTTGTTGGAGCACTTATCACAGCTGTGCATGATACCCTGAAGACTCAGGAGCCAGCAGATCCCTCTGCTGATGTAGCGGTCCCTTTTGGGTCCCATAAGCCAGCCCATTCACCTAGGGTGTTCCCGTATCTGACTTATTTTGATGAGTTCATTTACAAGGAATGGGGGCGACCGCAGCGGACCTTTTCGGTCCCCAAATACATGGCGGTGTGTTACCCCTTTGAGGAGAGCCTTCTCAAAAAATGGTCGGCTCCTCCGGTCGTGGACCCCCCAGTTTCCGGGTTAAACCAAGTAACCACAATCCCAGTAGAGGGGACTCCTGCCTTTTTAAGGATCCCACGGACAGGAAGGCCGAGGCAGTGGCTCGTTCCTTGTTTACGGCTGTGGGGTCAGCAATGCGACCAGTACTGGCATCCGCACTTGTGTCTCAGACACTCACTGAGTGGGCAAAACTTTTGCACCGCAAATTGGGAGAGCAACAGGCTTCTCCTGTCTGCGTGGAAATAGCAGACCAATTAGTGCAAGGCCTTAAGTACATGTGTGACGTGGCCCTGGATACTCTCCCTCTGTTATCCAGGGCTTTAGTGTCAGCAGTGGTGCTGAGGTGCCTGATTTGGCTAAAATGCTGGTCTGCTGACCAGGCATCTATAAAAGCCCTGACGGATCTTCCCTTCCTTGGCGACCAGCTCTTTGGAGCCTCATTAGATGACATTATTGAAAATGCCACAGGTGGTAAGAGTACACTACTCCCACAGGCCAGGAAGGTTAAGGAGCCACACCGTAGGCAAGGGCCCTCATTTTCCGCTCACAACCGGCTTTTTCGTCCGCCCGGGGCTTCGGCTAAGCATCCACAGCCCGACAGGACGACCTCTGAAGGACAAAAGCGTCCCTGGAACCGCAAGCCTAACAAGCCTGAGAGCAAAAGCGATACCGCATGAAGGTTTGCCCCTGCCTGCAACACGGGTGGGAGGTCGCCTTCGGGAGTTGCAGCCCGGTGGGTCTCTCGGCTGTCTGACCAATGGGTCTGCGATCTGATTTCCTCAGGCTACAAGATAAGTTCCTCTCTTGGCCGCAAAACAGATTCTTCCCTCCAGCATACCCGTACTCCCGGCTCGCCGGGAGGCCCTATTGGGGGCGGCAAGGGACCTGCTGAGTCGCGGGGTGATGGTACCTGTCCTAGAATCAGAACGTTTCCAGGGGTTCTACTCAAACCTGTTGGTAGTCCCCAAAAAGGAAGGGGTACGTCCAATCTTGGACCTAAAAGCCCTCAATTACTTTGTAAAAGTACAGAGGTTCAGAATGGAATCAGTTCGCTCAGTAGTCGCTGCACTCCCTCAAGGGGACCCCCTGGCGTCTTTGGACATCCAGGATGCGTACCTGCACATACCCATATGCCTTCGGCATCAGAGGTTTCTGCGGTTTGCAGTTGGGGAAACACACTACCAGTTTGGCTTTCCCCTTTGGTTTGGCATCAGCCCCCCAAGTCTTTACCAAGGTATTGGCTCCTGTTTTGGCGTTGCTGCGACAATGTGGGATCGCGATCGTGGGTTACCTAGACGATCTCCTCCTGAGAGCATCTTCCACCTCAGAGTTAGAGGAGGATGTGGCGATCACCATGCAGATCCTGCAGGAATTTGGGTGGCTGTTGAACCTAAAAAAGTCGGTGATTGTACCGACTCAGCGTTTGGAGTACCTAGGCTTACTGCTGGACTCCATGGAAGCAAGAGTGTTTCTCCCTTCAGACAAGCTGCAGACTCTCAGAGCCACGGTAAAACTGCTGATGAACCACAAGTGGTCGTCGCTACGCTTCTGCATGCGAGTCCTGGGACTCATTGTGGCCTTCTTCGAGGCAGTACCGTATGCCCAGTTTCACACCAGAGTCTTGCAGAAGGAGATCTTGACAAAGTGGGACAAATCTCCGTTGTCTCTGGATTGGCAGATTCAGGTGAGCCAGTTAGTCAGGGATTCCCTGCTCTGGTGGCTGAGGTCCCCGACACTTCGGTCCGGGAAGTCGTTCCTACCTCTGAAATGGACGGTAAACACAACGGACGCCAGCCTAACCGGCTGTGGTGGAGTAATGGGAGTTCCGTCGACTCAGGGCCTCTGGTCGGTGGAGGAATCCAAGTTGCCGATCAATCTGCTCGAGCTGAGAGCGATCAGGCTATGCCTCTTCACATGGTTGATAAGACTTCAAGAGCATCCGATCAGGATCCAGTCAGACAATGCCATGGCGGTGGCATACGTCAATCACCAAGGAGGAACAAGAAGCTCAGCCGCACGGGAGGTCGCTCACATCCTTCAGTGGGCAGAGCGACATGTACCGGCCCTGTCGGCCATTTACATCCCGGGAGTGGCGAACTGGCAGGCGGACTATCTAAGTCGCCAGATGCTGGACCCAGGAGAATGGGAGTTGCATCCGGAGGTGTTCAGGCTACTGTGCCTGTGATGGGGCACACTAGACGTGGATCTTTTGGCCTCCTGTCTCAATCGAAAGGTGCCGAGATTCGTGTCCAGGACAAGAGATCCTTGGGCAGATGCGTCAGTCGGTGGCTCCGTGGGATCAGTACCAGCTGATTTATTCCTTTCCTTTGCTGAAACTGTTACCACGTCTGCTCCGCAGAGTGGAGGCCGGGGGAATTCCAGTAATACTGATTGCCCCAGATTGGCCCCAGCGTCCCTGGTACGCAGACCTAGTGCGCCTGGTGGCGGACGCCCCATGGCGACTGCCGTTACGAGAGGACCTTTTTGTCTCAAGGTCCAAAACCTCCATCCTGCTTTACCATCGCTGGTTTTAACGGCATGGCTATTGAGAGCCAGGTGTTGAGGAACCGGGTTCTTTCGGACTCGGTGATTCCAACTATGTTGAGAGCACGGAAATCTGCTTCTCGGAAGATATATCATCGTACCTGGAAGGCCTACATCTCCATGTGTGAGGAGAAAGGTTGGTGTCCGTGCACCTTTTCTATATCCAGGATCATGTTGTTTCTACAGCAAGGAGTAGACCAGAAACTGGCTTTAAGCACCATTTAAGGGACACATATCAGCTTTGGCTTTTGAACCTGGTGTTATCGGCACTTCAAAAACCGTCATTTGAAGAGATCAGGGAGATCCCTCTGACTCTTTTCCAAAAAGTGGTCTCTTTAGTGGCCATTACTCCGGCTAGGAGGATTTTGGAGCTGGCGGCCTTGTCTTGCAAGTCGCCTTATCTGGTTATCCACAAGGATAAGGTGGTGTTGCGTCCGCAACCTGCTTTTCTGCCGAAGGTGGTTTTGGCGTTCCACATCAATGAAGACATTGTGTTACCATATTTGTGTCCTAAACCGACACATCCTAAAGAGGAGGCCCTCCATTCCCTGGACGTGGTTCGGGCTCTGATGGTGTATTTGTCTGCTACTAGTCCCTTTTCGGAAGTCAGACTCCTTGTTTGTTTTGGTGGCTGGTCCGAAAAAAGGCATGGCGGTCTCGTCGGCCACCATTTCCAGGTGGGACAGATTGTAGTACAAGCCTACACCTTGAAGGGGCAGGCGCCCCCCTTTCCGGTCACGGCCCACTCCACAAGGGCAATCGGAACGTTTTGGGCCTTCCGACATCAAGCGGCTGTCGCTTAAGTGTGTAAAGCAGCGACTTGGTCGCCTGTTCACACCTTTACAAAATTCTACAAGGTAGATGTCAGTGCATCGGCTGATGCCTTTTTTGGCAGCAAAGTTTTGCAGGCGGCCGTATAATTGCAATTACACTTAAATTTTTTCCTGTTTTTTTGGTAAAAACACAGTACCTTAAGTAAATGCACTGTTACATTTGTTACCGCAGTTCGGAGGCGGTTTGAAGGTAGTGACTCCCAGTTGAGGAGCACTCTGTTTTTTGTTTTTTTCGTGGGTAACAAAGTGTTTTAGTTCCCACACGCTGTTGGTTTTTGTGGGTAAAGTTATACTAGTTCCCACATGCCATGGTGGGTGAAGTTTTTATGCTGTTTTCCCACCCCTCGTTTTGGCACTGCTTGGGGACGTCCCAATGGTCTAAGAGAGGAGCTGTGTCAGTCGGTGAATATAAGAGAAAATAGGATTTTTTGTACTCACCGTAAAATCCTTTTCTCTGTAATTCACCGACTGACACAGCACCCGCCCCTCCTATTTTTGTCTACGTTATACTGCTTGTTGACGTACTGAGGCTGCAGTAGCATGCGGTGGGGTTGTTACCTAAGGGACCGCCCCTTTGGGCGGAACTAGAAAGTTCTAGTTTTATTATCACATGTTAACATGTAATGCCTAGTCTTCTCCTGAAGGTGGCATAACAACCCAATGGTCTAAGAGAGGAGCTGTGTCAGTCGGTGAATTACAGAGAAAAGGATTTTACGGTGAGTACAAAAAATATGTATTCTTCTACATATTTTTGGTAATAAAAATCCCAATAAGCGTATATTGATTGGTTTGCGCAAAAGTTATAGCATCTACAAATAGGGGAAAGATTTATGGCATTTTTATTATTATTTTTTTTACTAGTAATGGCGGTGATCAGTGATTTTTATCGGGACTGTGACATATGGTGGACAGATGGGACACTTTGGACACATTTTTGGGACCATTGGCATTTATACAACGATCAGTGCTATAAAAATGCACTGATTACTGTGTAAATGTCACTGGCAGAGAAGGGGTTAACACTAGGGGCGATCAAGGGTTAACTGTGTTCCCTAGGGAGTGATTCTAACTGTGGGGGGAGGGGACTGACTGGGTGAGGAGAGCGATCGTTGTTCATAGTATGAACAACAGATCGCTCTCCTCACCCCTGACAGCATGGAGATCTGTCTGTTTACATTGACAGATCTCCGTTCTGTCTCTGTGTGGAGCAATCGCGGGTGCCCGGCAGTCATCGCGACCGCTGGGCACTCGCATCGGCTCCGGTGTCGTGCTCCCTAGTGGTCTAAAGGCGAACCAAAGTACAGTTACGTCAGTTCGCCCATGGGAGCCAACCTGCCGCAGTACAACGGTGGCGGCTGGTCGGGAAGGGGTTAAGCAGCTTTTCTCCTGCCAGGGGGTCTAGATAGAAGCACTTTGTGCATGAGGCCTTAGAGAAGGGTTTCTCAACAGGGGTTTCATGGGTTTCTCCAGAGGTTGCTAGGGCTTCCTTGAGCAATAAGAAAGTTCTGCCTCTCAGATAACACAATTGATCTATTTAGCTATGTCTAATGGGGTAATTCTTTAATGACCACAAGTGTAAGGAGCATTCTTCCCACTGGCCATCACATTGATACAAATGAGTAGATACAGTCATTTTTAGCAGGGGTTCCCTTCTACCAGAATGTTATTTTAAGGTTTCCTCTGTGTTGAAAAGGTTGAGAAAGGCTGCCTTTAGAGTTTCCTCTCTAACATATTTTGTAAGATCAAATATGTCTTTCTAACCAGGTTTTCAGTACGGAAGGCTTTGGCAACATGAACATTATGGTAAACTCAAACTTGGAAAGTGGAAATGAGAAGGAGAAGTTGTCAACAAATGGAGAAGCTTTTATGACTACTTTTCATCAGACAGGAACCGAGAGCCCCAACACTGAACTGGTACTGTACAAATACTTCACAGTACCCTTTTGTGATGAAAGTAGGAACTGGTCTAAGTCAGAGTGTTATTGTCTAGATTTATTGGTTTTGTCCTTTCATGTACTACGTATTATAGGTTGTTTTATACATGAAACAATAGGAAATTGTAGTGTTTAGTACTCTGTACAATGTAGCCTATTGTTTATATGTGTTTACAGTTTTCACAATGTTAGGCATTTAAACCTCCTTTTTAGTGTGTTCCCAAAGTTGCTTTGGGGACTGCAATACTATTATTATTAAAGTGATATCCTCCTCTTCTCATGGTCCCCTGCCTGCTGAGTGCCCCCAGAGCAAGCAGCTTGCTATGGGAGCACCCAAGAAGGCTCACTCCTGAACCGCTGCTCTGCATGTTCATTCTCACACAGAGCTGTAACCCTCTCTCTCCTCATTGGCTCGCTGCCTGTGATTGACAGCAGCTCTTGCTGTCTCAGCCAATGAGGAGGGAGAATCCCTGGATCGTGATGGGGCTCAGGTAAATATTAGGGGGGGGGGTGGGGGGGGCTGCTGCACAGAGAAGGTTTTTTACCATCATGCATAGAATGCATGATGGTAAAAAAACCTTGAGCCTTTAGAACCACTTTATTGGTATAGGTCTGGTGGCATCTTGTACCTAAAGCTGAAGTTTAATGATTTTATGTATTTTTAAACAGCACCAGGAATGGTACTTACCATGAATAAAGTGTCTCTTGTGTCCTGGTGGCTTTTGTGCTAGGTTGAATCTGAAGTTTTTTGACCTTGGATGCTCTCACAGTATGAGGGGCTGCAGCTGTGATAGGCACTAGTCAAGTGCCCATTATGCCCACAATGAAAAGCGCTCTGTGAATGGAGGAGGTGGACCTTTCATTCATTCAATGTTCTCGATTCGAAGAATGCTTATAAACAAAAATTCTCTAAACTTCAGCTTTCAATAATGAATGAATGAATAAAAACGTATCTCCTGTATGTCATGGAAGTCTCTACTCATATATTGTATTTATTAACATGAGTTAGATGACCGTCTTAAAAAATGTCTTTAATTATCAAATCAACACTTGTCATAGTCACAGTCTCTGGATGAGCACGTTACCCCACAAGGCCAAAACTTGATTTGCATCCTTTAAAATGTATGCCTGGGCAAAATTTTTAAGTACCTGGTAATCCTGCTATTAATTTAATAAACTTCTAACTTCCAATAGTAAGCTGACAAACCATCCTCTGCTGTATTGAAACCCCAGTTAGTGCTGTCACACCTGCCCAGTTCTATACTGCCCCTTACTCATCTCCATAACATAAGTAGGAGGTGTTCTATAGTCCAGGATAGAGCTCAGGCAAGGCTGATAACACTGCTTGTGATTTCAGAGCAGAATAGGCAAAGTGCACAAGAAGTTAGGAGCTTATTGGATTTCCAGCATGACCAATAGATATTTTTTTCTGTACTTGCAGCATTTATAAAGGGATAAAACATAGAAAACATTTGTATATATACTTGTAGATCTACTGAAAAAGTTTTGTTGTAATTTATTTTGCATCTATGTACAAGATGATCTGCAAAGAGTGGATCTTAAAAGAAACCCTGTGAGGCACCCTTGAAAGAGAAGTGTGGAAAGAAACATATTTTAATTTCTTCTTTTTTTTTGTGAATTTTGTTTCGGTTTGCTGGCTATCAAATGCCACTTATTCACTACACACATTTTTAGATCAATACTTCACTATAGAATTGTAGTACAGTACAAAAAAAAAAAAAGTTGTTTGCTTTTTTGATTGATAGAAGTATTTACCGCATATGGAATTTCTTTGTTTTAGAATGCTTTCAATACCTATATGGTACTTTGCTAATTTGAAGCAGGGCTCAAATCTTTATGGCAACAGATTGCAGGTTTGCGGCTTGACATGAAGCAAATGCTTTGTTTTTCTGACATCCTGAAGCAGTGGTGGTAAAAGCTGGATATACTCATTTCCCTGGCATAGCAGATGATTGGTGGGAGTTGTGTGTTGTCTGTGGGTCAGGAATGTTTTATTGTGCACAATGCACATCGTCCTACACTCGCTGAAACAAAAGCTCAGGCTGTGTACGTCAGTAAATACATTTCATTATTGTTTTTCCATTTGTCAGATGGACAATTACATCCACCTTGGCCTGATTTTACTTTATCAAAGCATGGAAGTATGCTTGATATTTCAGCCATTTACTAACCTAGAGAAGTATGTTTTTTGTTCTTTTTCCAGAATCATACTTACCTAGGTGGATGCAGCATCGGCCCAATGCTGCATCTGTCTCCCGCCACTTCTGCACTGAGTACTGAGCGATCAAACATCGCTGATGGCTCGTTTCTCACAGCTCCCTGACTGTCAATCATCAGCTCTCCGCTCTGCCCCCCACTCACTGAGCTGTAGAGGGGCGGGGAGCAACTGGCTCGCTGAGAGGCTGAGACGGGTGTCAGTCCAGTCATCTGGCGGATCCAGACTTTATTGTTGTGATGACAGGGTGCCTGGACTGATTCCTGTGACCCATAGGCAAAGCCCAGCCAAACGAGCTCAGGCTGGACTTCTCCTTTAATAGAGGTGCCACTTTAAGACAGGAATTGTGCTACTGGCCAGGTCACCAGGTTAAAATAAAAAAACAGAAAACGAATGCAGCCATGGCAGCCAAGGATTTGCAAGTTGCAATATATAAAGCATCACATTTTTAGTTTTTTGGTTTAGATCTGCTTCAAATCAATCACTTTATGCTGCATTTGATGTACTTTATTGCTTTGAAGCCTTTGCTTATTTATATAACCATCATGTTTACAAGCTTGCGCCTTCATTTATTTGTTATTGCATTGAATTTAGATATCTGTATATTAGCCAGTAGAGGGTAGGTAATCTGTTAGCTGCTTAGATATTAACTACGACTTGACTTGTATTGTAAGAAAGAGCAGTAAAGCTTAATCATTGTGTAGCACTGCAAACAGTCCTTCTATACATATATAATTACACATTGTACATAGAAAAAGATTTCTAAAATAACACGTTGATAAGACTATTTACATCATCCATCTCACTCCAAATATACAGTGGATACAAAAAATAATCACCCCCTTTTTAAAATCACATTTTGTTGCTTTGCAGCCTGAAATGAAGAGACATTTTTTTTGTTTTATCCAGCTGTATTTACTGAGTGCAACTTATATCATCCAAGTAAAAGATATAACACCAACATGTCAGAAAAAAAAAAAAACATTTAAAAATAGAATCACTGAGTTGGAAAAAGGATCACCCCCTTGTGTCAGTATTTTGTTCAACCACCTTTTGCTTTAATTACAGCCTTTTAGTCTGTTGGGATATGTCTCTACTAACTTTGCACATCTAGACTTTGCAATATTTGCCCACTCTTCTTTGCAGAACTGCTCAAGTTCTGTTAAATTTTATGGTGACCATTTGTGGACTGCAGACTTCCTCATTTCACAGATTTTAATGATGTTTAAAGCGGAAGTAAACCCATCGCTTTAATGGCTTAAAAAAAAAGTTACATTCACGGCATGCCGTAGAATGCTAGCTGTCACAATGGTTGTGCTCTCAACCAATCTGTCGAACCATCCAATGGCTGGAGTCATAACTGATCACATGTGCAGCATCATGGCAGTTGAAGATTAGACAGAGACCAAGATGAAAATGATAGGTGGGTTTACTTCCGCTTTAAGTCTGGGATCTGACTAGGCCATGCAAGAACATTCACCTTTGCTCCTTCAACCACTGTGTGGTAATTTTTGCTGTGTACTTTGGTAAACCTTCTTCCCATTGACAACGTTCAGGCAGAGGGCAGCAGATATTCCTCAAGAATTTGACTGTATTTTGCCCCATCCATTTCTCCATCTATCCTGACAAGTGCTCCTGTTTCTGTTGCAGAGAAACACCCCATAACAGCATATTACCACCTCCATGCATTACTGTAGGAATGGTTTTATTTAGATGGTGAGCTATATTGGATTTCCACCATGTTTGGTAATGAAGCCAAATAATTAAATTTCAGTCTCATCAGGCCATAACACCTTTTTTCATGTGGCCTCAGAATCTTTAAGGTACGTTTGCATGTGGCCTTTCTCGAGGAGTGGCTTTTTTCTTGCAACCCTCCCATACAAGCCACATTTGTGGAGAATTTGTGATATTGTTGTCACATGCACACAATGGCCACTCTTTTTGTAATACATTCCTGCAACTGCCTCAGAGTTGCTGTAGGCCTCTTGGTAGCCTCTCTGACCAGTTTTCCCCTGGTCCTTTCATCCAGTTTGGAGCAACGTCCAGATCCAGGGAGGGTCTGTGTTGTACCAAATACCTTTCACTTCTTAATAATAGATTTCACTGTGCTTCTAGGCATTAATAAAGCCTTTGAAATGTTTTGGTATCCATCTCCTGACTTGTGCCTGTCCACAACTTTATCCCAGAGATCTTTTGACAGTGCCTTGCCACCCATAGTTGATTGCTTCATTTGCACTACCAGGGACTGAAATACTCCAGGAAAGCTCTTTTCATGCCGAGCTAATTAAAATGACCACAGCTGTTCACAGTTGAAAGTCAGATGGCTTTGTGTGCCATAGAGAAGGTAATTTGCTACACCTGATTGAGTTTACAAGTCATTTTAGGAGGAGGGGGGTGATCCTTTTTCCAACTCCAGTGATTGTTTTTTTTTTTTTTTCCAGACATGTTGGTGTTATATATTTCACTTGGATGTTAGACGATATAATGAGTAAATACAGCTGGATAAAACAAAAATGGTGATCATTTCAGGCTGCAAAGCAACAAAATGTGACTGATTATTTTAAAGGTGGTGAATCTTTTCTATATCCACTGTAACTCTCACACCAAATGAATTGGCAGTTAACTTTCTTTTCCATGACTGAAAAAGCTGTTCTATGGTTATATACAGAAAATAGTTAGATATGTGGAATTTTAGGTTCAGATAATGGATGCTGCACTTAGGCCCCTTTCACACTGGGGCGGTTTTCAGGCGGTACAGCGCTAAAAATAGCGCCTGTATACCGCCTGAAAAAACCGGCCCCATTTACTCCAGTGTGAAAGCCGGCGGGCTTTCACACTGGAGCGGTGCGCTAGCAGGACGGTAAAAAAAGTCCTGCTAGCTGCATCTTTGGAGCGGTGTAGGAGCGGTGTATTTACCGCTCCTATACCGCTCGTTCCCATTGAAATCAATGGGAAACCGCGGGGATACCGCCCGCAAACCGCCGCTGCAGCGGCGGTTTGCGGAGGTTTTTAACCCTTTTGCGGCCGCTAGCGGGGGTTAAAACCACCCCGCTAGCGGCCGCATACCGCGGGTAAAACGAAGGTAAAGCAGCGCTAAATATAGCGCTGCTTTACCGTCGCCGCCCCGCACCGCCCCAGTGTGAAAGGGGCTTTAATGATCATCTAATGTAATAATGGCTGAAGAGGGAACCATAATTACAGAGCTAATATTATAACACAAATTGATGTATTCTGCTTTATTTTTCCTTTCAGACTCGGGAACAGATAAAAGAGCGTTTGTGGACGGATCATTTTGCTGAGTATGGAAGAACTGTTTGCATGTTTCGTACAGAAAAGATCCGAAAGCTTGTTGCTATGGGAATACCCGAATCCTTGCGAGGGGAACTGTGGCTCATCTTCTCAGGTGACTCACATAACACCTAAGTTATAAAAAGAAGTGTGAGTTATTTGCTGCTTGTAAAACTGTACAAATAAGTGAAAGACATATGCTGACAAAATGTCATCTTTACAGTATGTTCCAAAAATAACAAAACATAACATTAAAGGAAGTCATGAGTAAATGGTAATCTTTGGTTATGGTAATCTAATGGTATTTTTATTTATTTTCTTATTACTACCAGATGCAGTAACGGACCTTGCCACTCACCCAGGGTACTACAACAGACTGTTGGAGGAATCAATGGGCAGGTGCTGCATGGTGACTGATGAGATAGAACGTGATCTCCATCGTTCACTTCCAGAGCATCCAGCCTTCCAGAATGAAACTGGCATTGCTGCTCTCAGGAGAGTACTCACTGCATATGCCTACAGGAACCCCAAAATAGGATACTGTCAGGTGATGCATTGCATTGGAATGAACATCTGTTTGGTATAAAGGAATGGCATTTAAATGAAGGTAGTAAAAATCAATTATTTAAGCATACATTTTAAATACAACTAGAGATTTAGCTACCCACTTAAAGTGGTTGTAAAGGCAGAAGGTTTTGTTTATCATAATGCATTCTTTGCATTAAGATAAAAAGCCCTCTGTGTGCAGCAGGCCCCCTCAGCCCCCCTAATGCTTACCCCAGAGCCCCATCTCAATCCAGCGATGTTGCACAAGAGACTCGGCTGTCCGGGTCTCTCGCTCCTCATGGGCTGAGAAAGCAACGAAGTGCCACCGGCTTCCACTT
Organism: Lithobates sylvaticus; assembly: GCA_028564925.1. Taxonomy (NCBI): domain Eukaryota; kingdom Metazoa; phylum Chordata; class Amphibia; order Anura; family Ranidae; genus Lithobates; species Lithobates sylvaticus. The sequence continues at coordinate 383,637,164 of CM053027.1, read as the reverse complement.
CTGTCAATCAAAATCAATGAGCCAATGGGAGAGAGGGGGCAGGGCCAGGCCACGGCTCCGCGTTTGAATGGACACACACAGCAGCTGCTCAGGTGCCCCCATAGTAAGCTGCTTGTTGTGGAGGCACCCAACAGGAGGGAGAGTCCAGGAATGCCAAAGAGGAGGATCTGGGCTGCTCTGTGCAAAGCCATTGTACAGAGTAGGTATGTATGACATGTTTATTTTATAACCAAAAAGAAAAGCGGGACTTTAGTATCACTTTAACCACTTGCCACCCGCCCACCGTCAACGGTGCGTTTCTTGTTCTGGGTGGATGTCATATGACGGCGCACCCAAATGGCCGTGCCGTGTTGCTAGGACACGACATGACCCCGATCTCTGTAAAGGGATGCTGACGCGGCTCTTTAACCAAGTGATTGGCTGTGTCCAATCACAGTCGGTCACCTGTAAATACAGGAAGAGCCGATAATCGGCTTATATCGCCTCACACTGACAGAGTGTGCGGCGAGGAGAGACGATCAATGGCATCTCCTCGCAGGGGAGAACAGGGCTTGTAATCAGGGCACTGATCATCAGTGCCCTGATTACAGTAAAGCCCCAGAAGTGCCACCAATCAATGCCCATGAGTGCCCATCGGTGACACAAATCGGTGCCCATTTCTGGTGCCAGTCAGTGCTGCCTATCGGTGCCGCATAATAGTGCATCCTCATCAGTGCCCATAAGTGTTACCTCATCAGTGCTGCCTCCTCAGCGCACATCAGTGAAGGAGAAAAATTACTTATTTCCAAAATATACTGATGGATAAAATATTAAAAATAAAAAACCCAGCAGTGATAAAATACCACCAAAAGAAAGCTCTGTTTGTGTGAAGAAAATTATTAAAAATTAATTTGGGTACAGTGTTGCATGACTGCGAAATTGTCATTCAAAGTGCAACAGCTGAAAATTGTCCTGGGCAGGTATAAGTGCCCTGTATTGAGGTGGTTCTACTTGAGCTTATCTCAGGCAGCCTGGTTCTCTGACAAATTTGGCTGCAAGTGCCTATAGCCAAATCTTTATAATCCAATCGGTGAGCCTCACTGCCTGGATTATTTAGGAGACCAAAGAAAACTTAGGGCAACCATAGACAGTTAGAATCTCGGTAAGTTCAGCAGGAACCAGTTGAGATTTGAACCGTGTATGGTCAGCTCTTTCCTGCACCTGCAGTTATTGTTTGATCACAGTATACGTCCCAGCTGAATAAAATATAATGATTGGGTTGGAAGGTTAGGGCTGTCTGTACACAAACTGATTCTATTATATGATTAGCATGTATCAATAATTAAAGGGTTGGTTCATCTTTACAAAAAAAATGTTTATGCTGATAAGGGGCGTCTGTAGATAAAACTGTGCAGCTCTGACTAAAGTTAAATAATACCCTTGCTATAGGTGTAAGCCATTTACATACTTCCCGAAGCCAGGTGGTCCGTTTCCATCTGACAGTCCATAGAGGAAACAGGATCAGCGGCGAGATCCCCTGCTGAGCGGGCGGATCTGCTGGCGGACTCGGCCAATGTGAAAGGAGCCTAAAAAGTTAAAGAGCTAAGATTTCAGTGCCCCGTTTTGATCTTTGACTATGTTAACCCACATATTTCTTTCATGACAAATTTCATTTAACTGAGCTATTCAGCATAATTGTTGTCCATTCCCTTTTGTGAAATACAATATTAACTTGCTTCCAGTCAAAACTCCCATATTTTGTGTTTTTTTTATATGCCTATTTTCAGTTTTGTACATTTATCTTACCCTGCAATTAACCTTTCCCTCTATATCATCTTCCCATATTAGTCTATGAATATCCTGACTTCAGTTTTACTTCTGTATGCCAAAGAGGAAGAGGCATTTTGGCTGTTGGTTGCTGTGTGTGAAAGGATGCTGCCTGATTACTTTAATCATAGGGTCCTTGGTGAGTTCATGCTTTTGACTGAAGGGAACCCTGCCGTATTCTGGTTAACCAGAAAATTGACCTAGATTTGTTTCCTTTTGAAAATCTCTTGCATCAGCTTTGGAAACAATAATTAGCTGATGAAAAATGCTGACCTTTTATTACCGTGATATGAAAAACATTTTCCCAGTTGTAGCTGTGTTGCGTTATGAAATGAATGTTAAAGTTTATGTCTGGGCAAGAAAAAAACATATAAATTACATCTCTGAATTACATGCACGTTTAGTTAATGTGTTATCTGTTTAGAACTGGTGCAAGTATGGAAAAATAACATTTGGTCCTTCCAGAAATCCAGTGTGCTCCAATGCACTAAAATCCCATGCAGTGTTATCAGCCCTGCCTGAGTTCTCCCCTGCTGGACTGCAGAACTACTCCTCCTCTCATCTCTATTAGATGTAGACTTAGGCCATTTCTAGAGCAACCATTAGTCTTCCAGCTGATGTTTTTCAGAGGGGCCACTGATAGCATACACAAAGACATGCTTTAACAAGGCTATCTAATACTGCACACGTATTCAATAGATCCAGTCAACTATCCATAAGTAAACAGTCAAAGAATTGACATGTTTTATTTAGAATACATGTTTTTAGAGCCAGTCCGGGATAGCCCTGTATTTTTAATTTAGCTTCTTCCTGGTAAGAGGTACACAGTGTTAGTAAAAGCAGATCTTTAAGATTTGACTAACTTGCGATTAATCATTGTGAAACTCTATTTAGGGGAATCCTGTATTTAAGCATAGCTGCAGAATCTAGTTGCGCAATGGTTGTTTTCCAGTCAAATGCTTAAAAAAAATGCTAAAAATATTGTATTTTGATTGCTGTAATAATATTCATTAAATCCATTTTTTCCCACAGGCATTTTTTTTATACAGCATATTACCTTTACATGCAGGCCAAGATGTCAAAACTTCTCTGACAGAAGTGTTACAATGGCCAACTTGTATTTATATAGTCTAAATTATTTTCCTGCCACTTCAAAGCCTATGGTAGCAGCGGCACCACCTTGTAAACAACTTCCTGGCTGCTATAGCCAGACCAAAGTAGTACAGGGACTACTTTGAAGTCAGTGCTACTTGAAGTCGCACAGATATGAATGTTACTCACTGGAAATCATGGTGTACGACTTGTCATGCGACTTTGCAGTCCCAAGTCGCAGGACAAGTCCCACAAGTGTCATCACTCAGGTGCCCCCCTTAGGTAAGTTTATTACCTAAGGAGGGCACCTGCGTGATGACACCCTAGCACGTCTTGGATCACATATTAAATTGTTTTTGAATTACACGGACTATCCTCACGTTATCAGCAACGCAGTTGGATGTTCGTCATATGCACATGAGCACTTTGTCATATGAACTGAACCACCAATTTTTCCTATATTGTTGTTCTTTTTTTCAGCACGGTCATTAATGACATATCTGGACACTTTATACCAGCACAGGAGCACTTTTGATGTATTATTTGTTTACACTTATGTTTTTTTGAGCACAGTTATGCACCAGGCACTTTAAATGTATTTTTTATTGTATGCCATATGCATTTATTTTATGTATTCACTTATCTGATATTTATTTATTTCCTTTTGCATTTAATAACTTGGAGGTATTACACATAGTATCAGTGTACGCTAGTATTAATATAATTTCTTAGCGCAGCGTATCTAATTTATTCATTTGTCTTTGCACGATATATGTGACGTGTTTAACGCTAGCAGCGTTTGGATAATTTATTCAATTTAAGCATCTGGCCAGTGGTGGCTCGCAGGATTTCTTCCATTTTTTTAAGTCTCACAAGTGTGAAAGGAGCCTTAGGGGCAGGAGAAAAAAGACAGTCTGTGTGTCCAGGAGCAGAGGCCGTTGAGCTGTAAATGCGAAAACTGCAGCAAAACGCTGTAAAAAGCGTTTAGCCACATTTGGCGTTTTTAGGCGTTTTTACATTATACGGATATCTTTTACTTGGAAAAAAAAGCCAAAAAACTGCGGATAAGCGCTTTTTAAAGATGCGGTTAACAGCGCGTTTTACCGCTGCTTTTTCCTGGCAGCAGCGCTGGCGTTTTATAAATGTGCTATGTGCATGAGGCCTTAATGGTGTAAAGGACCACCAAAATAAAAATTTTTGACTAAACATAATCTTTAATCTTTCTCTTTCACATTGAACACTGCTTTGAAATCGTGACACTTTATATGAAATCGGACAATTTCAAAGCCGCATTTCAGTGCAACTTCGGGTCTGACTTAAAAGACATCTGTGTGGCTTCATGCACAGATATCTATTGAAGTCGGCAAAAGTTGTGCAGGAACTACTTTTGCAAATGAGTGCAGCACCGCAAAATCGGCGTCGCACTGCTTGGAACGGCGTCATTGACGGCAATAGGCTGAAATTTGTCATGTGGGTCAAATCGGATGACTAATTGCTCCAATGTGAACTAGGGCTTAAAGTCCAAACTCCATGCTTATCTAAGACTACCCTGTTCACAGGGTGACAGTGCTGCTGCAGAAAGAACAGTGCTTTCACCCTGTTAAAGGAAGTGGAAAAAATAAAGGGTTTACTGTATTGGTAGGATCAACAGATACAGTTGTGCTCATAAGTTTACATTACCTTTCAGAATTTATGATTTCTTGGCCATTTTTAAGAGAATATGAATGATAACACAAAAACTTTTCTTTCACTCATGGTTAGTGTTTGGCTAAAGCCATTTATTATCAATCAACTGTATTTACTCTTTTTAAATCATAATGGCAACAGAATCTACCCAAATGACCCTGATCAAAAGTTTACATACCCCAGTTCTTAATACCGTGTATTGCCCCCTTTAACATCAATGACAGCTTAAAGTCTTTTGTGGTATTTGAGGATGAGGCTCTTTATCTTCTCGGGTGGTAAAGCTGCCCATTGCTCTTGGCAAAAAGCCTCCAGTTCCTGGAAATTCTTGGGCTGTCTTGCATGAAATGCACGTTTGTGGCTCAATGATATTGAGGTCAGGAGACAGATGGTCACTCCAGAACCTTCACTTTTTTCTGCTGTAGCCAATGACAGGTCGACTTGGCTTTGTGTTTTGGATTATTGTCATGTTGGAATGTCTAAGTAGGTCCCATGCGCAGCTTCCTGGCTGATGAATGCAAATGTTCCTCCAGTATTTTTTGAGAACATGCTGCATTCCTCTTGCCAACAATTTTGACCAAATTTCCTGTGCCTTTTGTAGCTCCCAAACCCCCAAAACATCAGCAATCCACCTCCGTACCTTTCATCATAGGCCTTGTTGACTCCTCTCCAAATGTACCATGGCCAAAAAGCTACATTTTGGACTCATCACTCCAACTGAGTTTGTGACAGAATGTTTGAAGCTTTTCTCTGTGCTGTGTGGCGTTATGTAAGCAGGATACTTTGTGGCGTTTGCGTAGTAATGGCTTTCTTCTGGCCACTCGACCATGCAGCCAATCTTTCTTCAAGTGCCTCCTTATTGTGCATCTTGTAACAGCCACACCACATGTTTTCAGAGAGTCCTCTATTTCACCGGACGTGATTTGTGGGTTTTTCTTTGCATCCCGAACAATTTTCCTGGCAGTTGTTGCTGAAATTTGAATTGGTCTACCAGACTATGGTTTGTTTTCAACAGAACCCCTCATTTTCCACTTCTTGATTAGAGTTTGAACACTGCTGATTGGCATTCTCAATTCCTTGGATATCTTTTTATATCCCTTTCCTGTTTTATACAGTTCAACTACCATTCTTTTGCTTTCCCCATGACTCAGAATCGTCAGTGCAGCACTGGATGAAAGATGCAAGGGTCTGTCAGGAGTCCAGAAACGCATTGACCTTTTATATCCACACACTAATTACAAGCAAACAGATAACAGGTGAGGATGGTTACCTTTTAATAGCCATTTAAACCCCTTTGGGTCAACTTGTGTGCATGTTATCAGGCCAATATCACCAGGGTATGTAAACTTTTGATTAGGGTCATTTGGGTCGTTTCTGTTGCCATTATGATTTAAAATAAGCAAACACAATTGACTGATAATAAATGGCTTCAGACAAACACTAACCATGAGTGAAAGAAATGTTTTTGTGTTATCATTCATATTCTCTGAAAAATGGCCAAGAAAACATCAATTTTGCCAAGGTATGTAAACTTATGAGCACAACTGTTAAAAAAACAATGCCATGGGGGGCAAATAAACGCTGTTATTATGCTAGTAACAGGCTGCAGGATATATGTCATTTTTGTCATTTCCCCATAGAGCTCCTTTATTATTACAAGCTAGGATCTTACACTAAAAAGGGGGGGGGGGGGGGTACGTTTTGGCGCATACAGCAGTCAGTGATGCCAGAAACTAGTCTGTATAAAAAATAATGGGCATGGGGTTCAGGGACAACGTATATATAATGGAATGGAGGATATAAAAATCCAGCAGGATAATTGGACAGTCCTCAACTCAGGGCAGGCCTCTCGGAGAAAGCAGCACACTTCAAACATGTAAGAAAAAGCAAAGGAAGAGGTGCCTTCTGAGTGAAAACCGTGTAGACTCTATAATACAAATAATAAAACACTCACATAGAGATAAAACTGTGTCAGCATGGGAAAGGTAAGTGATTTGGCTGGTACTGGCAGCCAAATCACTCGTGGTCCCTGTAGGAGCCGTCCACCGGCTCTGTGTATGGAGATAGATCCAGGGAAGAGGGCTGGCACGCATGTGGCCCACAGCGGCGTCTGACGTCACCGGAGGTGTTGCAACATTTCTGAGCCTGTACACGGTGTGCAAGCGCCTCTTTCTTTGCTTTTTCAAGGATCTTACACTAAAGTGCATGTAATTCCTAACCATGAGCTTCATTTATTGGTCTCGTTCGGTTTGTTAAATATACTATTAAAAGCATTTTGTTATATCTGTTCAATGAATGCAAAAAATACAAATTGATCCTTTTCAAAAATCTATCACAAGTTCCCTGTTCACACTGTTTTATCAGCCCTGCTTATTTCACCTCTGTGAATTACAGAACACCATGTAATTTAGAGTGCTTTGAAGGTCCTACCACTTTTCCTATACTAGGGTGACACTGCTCTTTCATATACATGGGTATAGTGGGTGAGTGTTAACACCCTAGGGTAGGAAGTGTTGTTGGTGAGATCACCAGTTGAAAATAGAGAGAAAAAAAGTCAGAAAAGAAAAAACAAATGCAGTTTTCAGATCTAATAACTAGTAAGCTGCAATATAAGAGTTACCATTCAGCTGCATTCATTGGAAGTGTCATTTACGGTACAGTAAAATGTCATCAACAATAGACCATTGAAAATAGTGTAGAGGCTCTGAGAATTTTTACATTTTTCTGGATGAGTTTGAAGCGTGATTGATGGATGTTCCTCATGTTTCCTGTTCTTGGCAGGAGCCCAGGTTGACCAGTCCGTCTTTGAAGAACTAATACAAGAGAAACTTCCTGAGCTGGCTGAGCATATAACGGACTTATCCACACTGGCTTCCATATCTTTGTCATGGTTTCTCACCTTATTCATCAGTATTATGCCCCTGCAGAGCGCTGTGAACGTTGTGGACTGTTTCTTCTTTGATGGCATTAAAGCCATTTTCCAGATCGGATTGGCTGTTCTAGATGCTACCGCTGTGGAGTTGTGCCACAGCAAAGATGACGGGCAAGCCTTAATGATCTTAAGCAGGTTGTTTATTCTGCTACCCTTTTTACTCCCCCATTTCCATTTATTAACTGATAAAATGCAATACTAGTTATTTATGTAGCAAAATTATGCATACACCATGTCTGCATTACTGAAATATACTGTTGTATGGACTGTGCCTATAGTAAGCTGGCCAAGACAGGTTTCAGAATCTAAAATAAATTTCAAATGTGCCTTAATATCACTGTCAAAGAAGAGACGACACACTAACAGAATATGTACTTCTTTGAAGATTTTTAGAGCATGTCAGGAACCAGGAGAGTCCCTTGCCACAGATTGGAAACTGGCATAGTGTGCTAAACAATGAGCAGGAGGCCTATCCAATTACAGAAATTGCAGATTTAATACGAGATTCATATGAGGTATGTGTTTTGGTTCATAAAAACTGTAAAAAACAATGTTGTCAAAGTCATCAGTTGAAAGCAAAAGTGATTGTATCTCATGTATCCATTGATGGTAAAACTTTATCTGCTCGTGAGTAATCAATCTATGCCTGGAAGTCATTTTTATTTTTGCTAGGGAATTGTAGTCCTATACAGATAAAAACTCACATGTACATAATAATTTGTAACATTTAACAACTGGTCAAACACTCTTATAGATTTACTTGTTTGTTTCCAGAAATTTGGCAACAATTCTGTGGAACAAATTGAGAGCTTACGTTGTAAGCATAGGATCCGTGTACTCCAAAACCATGAGGACACTACAAAGCAGAATGTTGTAAGTATGCTGCTGTGTAATATTTTATGCATCTGTCCATCTTTTAACACTGCATCACATCCTGGGCCTTAGCATCTTTAAAGGAGACGGTCACTTTTTGTGCATTTATGTATTTTTTTTTATTTTTTTTGGAGCCTGTAAAGCATTGCATCGGCGATCAGCAGATCGCTGGAGCCATGCAGGTCCCCTCCAGATCTGTCAGAGTATCTGTGTGTCTGTACATCCCATATGGGCAAGCAGATACAATCTGACAGGAAGAATCAATGAATCACCACGGCACTCCACAGCGCTGTGTTAGTTCGTTGAGAACTACAAGCCGACAGCCACAAAGTCCTTAAACAGCCAATAGATAAGTTTGTTGGCTCTGTAGCGCCACCTTTCTCCTTCAATTTAAACTAGTAAAGGCAAAATTCCTGCCGTATTTAGGGTGTAACATGTAAAATGTTCAGCATGCACCCACTCTCCCCCTGCTGGTTGCAGGTGCAATGCTCTGCAGGCTCCTTAGTAAAAAATAAATGCACATATTTTTTTCAAAAGGTGAAATTATCCTTTAAATATGTATTCCTAAAGGCAATACAAAAAAGGACAAAGACCAAAAATTTCACTTCACTGATGTGAGCTGATGAGGCTGCACTTATGGGCACTGATGGGGTTTTCCTGCACACCTGTCAGTGACCGGCCCCCCGTTTTACTTATCTGACCCCTCAAACTTGACCCATGGGGATGCGCTGCTTCTCTGCCCGGGGTTCTTGGCTGTTGATTGGAAAGATTGATAGCATCGCAGCCATTGGCTCCCGCTGCTGTCAATCAAATCCAATGACACGAGCGCCGGGGGGCAGAGCCGAGTCCTGCATTCGGCCTCTATAGACGCCGAATGCTGGACTCGGGGGCACGCCTGCAAGGTAACCCCCCCCCCCCCCCGGGAGAGCGCTTCTCCTAGGGGGTTATCTGATGTGGGGAGGAGCCGCGAGGGACCCCAGAAGACGAGGATTGTGGAGGTAAGTATGACGTGTTTTTGTTATTTAAAAAAAAAACTTTAGTGTCACTTTAATAAATCCCACCACCACATCCTCCCTAATCTAACAAGCTATCCTCTTGCATTGTCCCCGGTGGCTGCAATTTATACTGTGCATATGCACCACAGCCCCATTCATTGCTTCAGGTAAATTGCACTTTTACAAACTGCTGGAGGTCGCCATGAGTACGGCTTACCAATGGGAATAAATAGGGCTGTGGCGCTCTTGCGCAGTATGAAGAGGAGCCAACTGAACTTGTTGGAGGAAAGATTGCTGGATCAGAGAGGAAAGTATGTATTATCCCGGGTGGCTGCACTCAGAGGGTGAGGGGATTTATTAAAGGACAGCTTTCCTAAAGGTAACAATGTGTTTTTTTAAAAACTATGTTGGCTATTTCAGCTTTTTATATTTCCAAAATCATAGAATCCCTTTAATCTTTTAGTGCACAGTTGATTTTAGTGTAGTAGTGTGGGTTGCTGTGGCCCCTGCCATACCACTCCAAAGCATTAGTGATCACATTCTTTTTCCCCCCAAGCATGCCTTTGGTGATTGGAGCCAAAGAGTTCAATTTTTTGTTAGAGCACAGCGCTTGATTTCAAAATGCCGCTGGCATATATAACAGTTGTGCTGCTTGCTGCAGGCATTATTTGTGATGAGCTCATTGCTCAGATTTCCTTCTATTAACTCTTTCACGCAGATCATATTTAAGTAAGCAGTGGATTATTTTTATGGCAGCTAAACCTTACTTTACTGATATAGGTCTTTTGCCTTGCCTACGTGACCAGAGTACAAGCAGTTCTATTGAAGCGTTTTGTTTCTCTCCATATATTGACATTTCTAAATGAAATCCCTAATAGTATAAATGATATATTAAAATAAGAAAACATTTAAATATTGTTTTATAGCTTTTCTCTGCTTTGTTTGAAGTGACTTCTACAATGCAGGAGAAGGCTGTAAAACAGAATTGTATGTAAAAAAATATATATAACTGATTCTCATTCAGCTGCCCAGAAAAGCCTATGGCCCAGAGGTGTTAACACCACACATTCAGAAGTACTAAGGTGTCCTTTTATTAAACCAACATAAGCCACGATATTGATCATCATGGCTCATCTCTACTGTGCAGCAGTTTATGCAGCTGTGATAAGGGGCGAAGAGCTGTTTTCTGTTTTCCATCACAGCACAAGGAGAAGCAGCCAGTGAATGTAATTCAAATGGGCAGTTTATAAAGGTGTGATGAAAGCACCTGACTGGTTCTCTTCTCCACCTCAGAGGTGGCGATAAGGGGTGATCTGAGGTGTGCTCGGATCCTCGTCTGAACCCACCTAAGCTTTCCCGGCAGGAAGCATGTCAATACACAAAGCCATTCATAAGCAGCAGAGGCCTTCCCCACAACGGCCTGTATACACTCCCCTTGTATACGTGCTGCTTTGGGGCAGGGAATGCCCTTATTAGTTTTGTGCAGTGACAGCCTCCTGGTGGGGATCGCTTAGGTGGGTTCGGACTAGGATCCGAACATGCCTGGGCTTATCCCTAGTTAGCGGATAGATAGAGATAGAAGAGAGAAGAGGCTGCAATGTGGAGAGGAATTAGATTAAGGAACTCCTTTGCCACTGCTTGACAGCAACAGTAAAAGGCACTCTCCACTTTAGAGCAGATTATTTATATACATGTGTGTGTGTGTGTGTGTGTGTGTGTATGTATATATATATATATATATATATATATATATATATATATATATATATATATATATATATATATATATATATACACACACACATACACGTGCGCACACACTCTTTCAGGGCCACCCTTAAAATCACCATGCCTTTACTACTTAAGCACTAAAATGTTTTTTTTTTGTTTTTTTTAGGAAATAGTGGTCCTTCTATTCCCTAGGGTCTAGTATGAGTATATTTCCACAACAAATCCCCAGTATATTCCCTTCCCACATATGTTCCTACATATGAAGGCAGTAAAAAATAACAGAAATATTGGAGAAGGACCATGCATGTATAATTGTGTTTTTATTTATATAAAGACGTTTCTGTGACACCTGTACCTGAGTCAATTTGTATAGCCATGAATACACTTGGTTACAAATGTCTTGATATAAATGAAAACACGTTCATGCATGGTCCCTCTACATTAAGTTTTTTTTACTTTATTTCATGAATGGACTGCCTTACCGCTATGCATGGTAACAACAATGCACGTACGGTGGTGCATAGCACAGATGTGAACCCAGCCTTATTAATCCTAGTACAATAGACTACAAAGGACCCCAGGCACTACAAATAACCTGTCACATGCCCTTTTACCATACATGCCTAGACCATAGAGTGTCTCTGGACATGGCTGATATAATTTTAGCTGTCCCTGGTACATGTGCAGTAATTCTTCTTTTATTGTCCTGACTTTGATTAATGTGTTGCCTACAGAGAGTTACTACAGTTTACATTTCATTATTGCTATTTGCACTGTTTTTATTGAAAAGGCAAATGGCCAAGTAGTTGCCTATATCTCTCCAACTATTAAAATCATGCTAATTGCTAATTCAATAATCTTTGATTACTTATGAATGTTTATATCACCCTTGCTTTTTTTTTTACTGTTTAGCTTAGAGTTGTTGCACCAGATGTTTCATTTCCTCATGAAGATTTAGAAGATCTGTATGACATGTTTAAGGTGAGACAGCAGGAAACGTAATCCTGTTAGATGGTCCGCAAATGAGTACTCCTAGTGTTTTATGTACTATTATGCAGGTTCAATATGTAGTATGGATATGGTTTCAGCACAGACATGAATAATATCGCAGTTGATTCTTTTTTTATATGTATGTACACCGTAAATTTGTAACATGTAAGAAATTTAAAGTGGACCCCCCTCCCCTTTTCCTCTTTTAAAAACTGGCCACACTAGGTAAAATTATGTATCTAAACAAGTGCTGTTTGTACATTGTATTTTTCACACTGTCTCTTGTGTCCTCACCCCCACTCTGCTTCTCCCCTGTTCCCTGTGTTGGCCCACCAATGATGTTTGTGCCTCAGCTTGCAGTATTGTTGCACTGCACATGCATGAATTGGAATGCATGCCGTCATTACATGATCAAAAAATGATGCTTCCCCAGAGATCTTGGGGGGGGGGGGGGTATTCTTTTTTTTTTCTAACCAACAGATGGGTGTAATGTAGAGCATACACCGGATTAGGCACATAACGCTTCATCTCACAAATGCTTAGTGTGATTTAATGTGGAGCTAAACTCCCTCCAGCAACTTCTTTTTTATTTTATCCCTTCCCCCTCCCTCTTACACCAATTTTTATTGTATTTCTTCTTATTTTACATAGGCCAGGCCTGGGATTGCTACGTCACAGCTATCCAAGGGTACAAAGCCACATGTGCAGGGAATATGTGCACAAACACCACCAGGGGTGTAATGGCAGTCTGACAGAAGCTGGCAATTCCTCTGCACGTGCAAAATATATGCTGACAGTCTCTGTCAGGTCCTAAATACCTGGAAGACAACAGCTTTGCATATGCGCACCTGCTGGAGCGTTTGATAGCGGCGCAAAAGAAGGGCAGGGGAGGCAATTCATGTGGCGGTTTATTTCCACTTTAACATCATAATCTGGTATCTGTGCAACCTGATTCTATTTCAAACAAAATGTTTGGAAAATGATTATTATGCCAGACATACATAAACAAAGAAAATTTGGATTCAGTTCTCTTTTACTGACCAGTTCAGTAGAGTTGATGCAAATGTTCATAAGATATATTAAATTGATTTTAAATCCCCTGCTTATTTGCATCGGGTGACTTCTGATGAAATTCACTCCAGAGGTATTTTGGATCATGCTCAGTTATCGGTTGCAATTCAACTATCCCCTACAGTGGGCCAGAGGATGTGAAGGTTGTCCAGGTATTGGATCATGGACCCTGGGATTCAGGATTCCCTGTGAGAAGCCCTGTGTAATGTTTGGTTGCAGAATGAGGAGTATACTGGCCCCCTGATGGTTTGGGATGCTTTTAAGTCATGGCTTAGAGGGGAATACACCTCTCGGATAGCTGCGATAAGAAGGAAGTCTATGCAGTCTCTGAAGCAATTAAAGGAACAGGCACGTCAGAGAGAGGCTACCTATGTTGTGAATCCATCATGGCAGCACACCCTGCAAGAGCTATCCCTACTCAGAATTGAGCTAACCAAAAGTCTATGCCAGATATTACCCAAATTAAATTTGGGGACAAAAATGGTAGACTGCTGGCCTGACTTGCAAAAGGGCAAAACATGGTGACTCACATTGGTAGAATAAAAAGCTCAAATGGACAGTTGCTAACTACCTCTGCAGAAATTAGCAACAGATTCTTGCAGTTTTACCAAGGGTTATAGTCCTCCAGAGTAGCGTATAGCACTACCGAGCTGACTCATTACTTGGATCAGATTCCATTTCCAACACTTGACTCAGAGAGAGAGAGTGAACTGGATAGGGATATCTCCCTTAAGGAAGTGCAGGAAGCGTTGGGACACCTGCAGTTGGGTAAAGCTCCTGGTCCAGATGGAATTCCAGTAGAATTCTCTTCTGTATATCAAGATCTCTTGGCACCCAGGTTTACTTCCCTTTTATCTCAGTTTACCACTGTGTACTCCCTCCCCGACTCAATGTCTGAGGCGATAGTGGTGTTCATGCCTAAATCGGGCAAGGACCCTGAGGATTTTGGCCAATCTTGTTGATAAACTCTGATGTCAAACTATTGGCTAAGATACTGGCCCTTCGCCTGGTTAAGGTGATGGAGGAGCTCATTCATGTAGATCAGACAGGATTCATGCCTGGGAAGGATACAGACATTAACGTATGTCGTTTGTTTATTAAATTAGCCTCTTCCAGCTGTAACAAAGGTACACAAGTCATTGCTTTACTAGATACGGAGAAAGCTTTTGACTCTGTGGAGTGGGAGTAATAGGGTAGAGTAGGTCCTGAGGAGGTTTGGCTTTGGCCCTAGATTCCTGCAGTGGCTGGGCATGTTATACAAATCCCCTAGGGCTGGGGTCTCAAACTGGTGGCCCTCCAGCTGTTGCAAAGTCCCATCATGCCTCTGCCTGTGAGATTCATGCTTTTAACCGTCAGCCTTGCAATGGGACTTGTAGTTTCACAACAGCTGGAGGGCCGCCAGTTTGAGACCCCTTACCTAGAGCAAGGATTCGCACAAATTACACTTTTTCTAACGTCTTTCTCCTTCAGGGAGTGACCTGCCAAGGCTGCCCTCTGCTGCATAACCTATTTGCGTTGGCGCCATTTGCAATCTTGGTTCAAGGCCAGCGTATTGAGGGACTTCGGGATGACTCTCTGGAGGAGAAGATTTCACTTTACGCGGATGACACACTATTGTACCTGCACGATGGCCCTTGAGGGTCTTCCTTACAGGTGGCCCTTGAGGCCTTCAATGAGTTTGAATGGTTCTCGGGAGTCCGTATTAACTGGACTAAGTTGGTCCTTTTTCCTATAGACCCACAGGCTGGGGTGTCTGTGATTCGAACCCCCTTGCTGTGGGCAGAGGAGTTTAAATATCTGGGGATCAATGTTACATAAGACCTGTGGTCCTTCCACCATCTTAATCTTTTCCCTGTAGTTATGCGACTTAAGGAACACTGCTCAAGATGGACAAATTTACCACTTAACCTCCTTGGTCACATTAATATACTGAAGATGATTTACCTACCTAAATTCAACTATGTCTTTAGAAACTGTCCAGTGTGGATTCCTTCCTCCTTTTTTAAAGACCTGGGTGGCTGTGTTAGCTCCTTTTTTGTGGCAGGGATCTCCTCCTTGCTTAGCCAGATCAATTCTTCAAAGCCGTTGCCCATTCTCCTGCTCTCCACGGGCGACGGCTCTGGCTTCCGTTTCCTCCCTCCTTCTCGGCGGCCAATCGGGAGTCTTCTCTTTTCGGCCAATCAGAAAATGGGTCTCACAGCCGCTTCTGATTGGCTGGATTGAGGATCAGTGTTACAACAGCGAATATTCGTTTGCTGTTATAACACCTAGGTGGGCTCATGGCGCGATGCAATGCGTCACGATCCCACATATTTTGAAGCCTTTAGGAGCCTATGGTCCTAATCAGGCGCTTCAAAAAAACACCCCCACCTCTGTAATTCAGGCGCCCGGTGTCCTGAAAGGGGCCGGATGCCTGAATAGAGGGTGGCAGCGGTGACCTTGGAAAGATTCATGCTGTGCATGAATCTATCCATTAGTCATATAGGGGGTGGCGTGGAGAGAGGGGGCGGTGCCCCTAATGGACGGGACGCCGCTGGGTGCTATCCAACCTGATGATGTGCTATGGGCGGCTTTCCTAGTAACATTTAGATAGTGGTTTAAACAATCCAGAGCTAATGCTGCTGTTTGTCTGGAGGCCATCCTGGGCTCCCCTAGGGAATTTGGCAACTTGGTATATAGGGGCTCTAAAGCATATACCTCCCTCTCTACCTGGCCCCACTAAAGTAACCTTACGAGTTTGGGTGGTGGCTAGAAAGCGATTTCTTCATCCCAATCAGTGGTCTCCCTTCTGTCCGTTATGGGAAAATCCTTCCCTTCCTCATTTTAGAACGATCCGCAACTTTGGGCTCTGTTTGGGATTATGGTGCTGAAAGATGTAATGACTGCAGGAGTACTATTATCATTCTGGGACCTTACTCTTAAATATAGACTCCCTAGCCTAGATGAATGATCTTTTGTCACTTTCAGTTGAGTCATGCAGCCAGAGCAGTTTCCTACTGTACCTAGTCTTAAGGCTGACTCTATAGAAGAATTACTGAATTAGGTGACAACTAATGGAAGTTTTTTTTACCTTAATGCAGGTAATGCATTAAATCTTCTAATGAGGTGCTGGTGAACCTGGTAGCAACCAGGGATTCCCTCACTTTGGGAGGGATGTCATCTCACTTCCTATGGGACAGGAAGTAAAAGGAAATCTCCCCAAAATGACAAAAAAATAAATCTGAAAGGCGCGATCTCCCTACCTTACGCTATCCAAAATGAAAAAAAACGTTTTGCCTTTAGTTCTACTTTAAATTTGAAAACAATTTTTTTTGTCCATAACAACCATGGAATACACATATTTATCAACATGACCCCTGTTGGTAATACCCGGAAGGAAGCGGCATTTGCCCATCAGCATAAGTCCATTCCAACTAACACAGGCTTTAGTGTAATGAAGAACACTCAGGTTAGGGGGTAGATGATTCTGGTGTGGTAATACCCCCCTGCTGTTCTGTCTCTTAATAGTGCTATAATATGCATTTTCAGTCTTCCTGCAGTTCTCTGCTGCTATTAAAATCAGAGCTCTTGCACCGTCATCTAATAGCCCGACACAAACATCAGAGAGAAATACAGGTGATGGAACCAATTTTTAGATGAGTGGAGAGAAGGCTCTGATGTTGGTAACATCAAAGCAGAACTCCATGCAAACAGACAGAAGCACATTTTTAATACAGATATGTTTACTGATTTATCTTCAAAAGGATTGGTAACTTTGTAAAGCCTCTGGCACACTGCATATACAGGCAGGAGACAAATGTATTTCCTGAGTTAGCAATGCAGCTACCTAATCCTATCACACCTCTATGCCTACAGCATGCTCACTAGACATAAATCCTCATCATTTTCATCACCTCTGTCTGGGGAACAGAAGGTGAGCCAGGAGGTAGCAGAGCGTTCTTGGTTGTGCATTGTGCCAAGGGTGTGTACATGATTACAGTGAAACTGAAAAGAATTACAAATCCTTTGGCAGACAAACCTGTATGCATTTCAAATGTGTATTTATGTATTTGCTGGGTGTTCCATTTCCTCGGCTTTCAAGATGTCGTCCTTCTCTGGTTCTCAAGATTGTTGTGTGGATTTCACATGTAATGTGGAATATTGGTGTTTTTTGTGATTTTCTTTTTGCTTTGTAAAGAAAAATATTTCATTTAAGTGAGTGATCATGTTTTGTATTGTTACACAATAAACCTCTAGCAGAAATATCGCTATCTGCCAACCAAATCAATAAATGAATTCAAAACCATGGGAAATATAAAAACTCTACCACTGCAAAAATCATTAAATGTTATTAAATAAACTCAAGGTACACATCATTATTTGACTAGACTCTCTTGGCTCCATATGTGCGGGGTGCTGTGTACCATGTGATGGCATGTGCCTTTTCTGGGCCCGCTGCCCCTCGGCAGAGGCTCAACGCCATACAGACTATGATCTATCTGATGAGGGACACGCACCCAAACTGCTTGTTTTTGGTGGTGCAAGGGAGAATTTTGGACCTTGTTGTCCCATTTCTATACTTTGTCACCCTTTTTTTTTTTTGGTGGCTGTCAGGACGTGGCTAAGTAATTTTTTGATGTGTTTGAGGATTTGTGGGGGGAGTAGGCCTAGTAAGTATGATTTGGGTGATTTAGGTATCTGCGTGCCTGCCAGGTTTGAAAGTAGTTGTGTTTCCCCCCAGAAGGGTGAGATTTTGGGACATGTCCAGTAGATGTGGTACAGAGTACCCTTCTCCACTAAGCAGCGCCAGCACCTGTCCGAACAGGAGGGGTATATAGCGCGTAGTTTGTCTCGAGTCATGTACCAGAAGTAGAGGATTTTGTACGAGTTCTCTTTGTAGAGTGTGCAATAGGAGCTTTTCGCTGCCTGCGACCATATCATTTGCCAAGTGGCTTCTGGTAACTCTTCTCCTATAGCTTTCTCCCATCGGAGCATATATGCATGTTTCACTTGGGTGGGAAAGGAATATTCGTTTAGTATGCTGTACATATCTGATATGATACCTCTACGGGCTGATCCCTCCAGGATTATACTCTCGAACGGGGTGGGCGCCGAAAATTGGAGGGTGGGGGCGAAGGACTGGGTGTAATGTCTAATTTGTAGATACCCATAGAAGACCTGGCGGGGCAAGTCGAATTTCTTCTGTAGTTCGTCAAAGGTGTGCAGTCTGCGTGTGCAGGGATTCACTAGGTGGCCAAAGTGAAATAAATTTCGTGTGGCCCAAGGTGAGGACATCTGATGCGTGAGACCTGCAGGCATTCTGGGGTTATATAGAAAGGAAGTCAAAAGAGACCTTTCGGAACTCAAATTGTGCGCTCGGGCAAGCCTACGCCACAACTTTTTAAGGTGTATCATGGGGCCCAGGAGCCTGGTTGTTTCTACCTCCGCGTCCGCGTTCCAGGGCATGCTGTTGGGGTGAATGGGGGCAAGCCATATTTTTTCGATTTCGGTCCATCTATTATAAGACTTTTGGGTGAACCAGGAGGTCAAGGCATGCTTTCTGTATTGCAAATATTTTTCTATACCTTGTGATCCACCTTACCTCTTTAAACTTTGTACATTGTACAACTGTTTTGTATGTTATAAAACCTCAATAAATACAATTGAAACAGAAATAAGCTCAAAGGTTCATATTCCAGTGCTCAGTGTATTTTGATCACACGCTACAATGATGTTTACTGGTTACAAGTAATCTGTATTACTATTATGATAGGTGCATTTTATCAAGCGTAAACTATTATGTCACCATGGAAAGCTTTCCCGTTTTCTGTCTGAGCTTGCATACGTACCTCAGACTGCTCTCTGGGCACATTGGAGTCATCCTAGGGACAACATAGGACATTGGACCCAAGAGACCATCCATCCTTGGGAGATACAAGCACTGTTCACTCGCTTGTTCATGCAAAGTGGTCCTGTCTCCATGGTGAGTGTGGGAGAAGTCGGGGGGAGGTGGGGAATCACTTGGGAGTGAACACCACACACAGATCTAAAGAATCGTTATCCAGCATATTTGTACATGTGGGGTGCATACCAGCACATTATACTGAGCACTGGAAGTGTGGATTTTCATATGAACTGTGAGTTTATTTAAAAACATTTAATTACGTTTTGGAGTGGTAGAGTGTTTATAATATTATGTTTTTCAGTTTTGGATTAATTTGATAGATTTGGTTGGGCGGATAGTGCTGTTCCTGCTAGAGCTTTATTGTTTAATTTTAAAGTTGCTTTTTGCAATCTTCTGACAGCAGCTATCCAAAACGGGTAGAAGTCTTTCCACGTAACACAGGAATTGGAATTCATTATGTTTTGTATTGTGTTTTCTTTTTCAGCGAGAACATTTCATCTGCTGTTATTGGGAAGAGATGTCTTCGTCGCTGGCACGCCATGACCCCAGCAGACCCTATGCAGAACAGTACAAAATTGACAGTCGGCAGTTTGTGACACTGTTCAGGCTATGTTCACCCTGGGCGTGGGGTCCACAAATAGAGGTTCTAGCTACAAGGATGTTCCGTCTGCTTGATGAAAACCTGGACCAGCTCATTGAGTTCAAGTCGTTTGCTTGGTGTTTAGGTGAATAAAATAAAAATAAAAATATTTAAGAATACCAATATTTCCCTAGGTCTACCAGGTTATCTTAGAGTGTTCTGTGTGTATGTGTTTTGCAATTTGTTGTGTGATAAACCTGGGTTTTTGTAAGTCCTATACATTTTGCGATTGTGTACTTATAAGAAATAAGACAATAAGAAATGCAACAAAAATGTTGTTTTGTTCTTCAGATATCATATACAACGGTGAGATGAATGAAAAGATCAAACTGTTGTACCGACTTCATATACCACCAGGTAAGTAAATTTTTTCAGATATTGGGATCATACATATCCAATCTGGACCTGATTTTGAAAATTTGATTAAATATGGTTGGCGTAGAGCCATAGGTAACATGGATAACACCTGATTAGCTGCTAGAAGTAACCAAAACAATTTACTAAATGGATTTCCCATTCCTTTCCTCTCATACCACTAACCATGCATGTTTTCAGCTGGTGCTTATTTGTAACCCTTGTTCTTGTATGCAGAGTATGCCGAGTACAGGTCCTGTTGGAGGGTGCTGTTGCTGTTTAGGGGTTGTTGTTTAGAAGACCCAGCCAGTAGCAAATGTTCACATCATGCCGGTAGTATTGTGGTCACGCAAAGGGCCTCCCCTTCTGGGCACAGAACAAATTCATGGCCAGAATGTCACTAGACTATGGATTTGGGTATTTAGTTGCATTTAGGTATGTTTTTTTATGCCAGCGATTGGCTGGAAGGGGATGAGTTGTGTCTGGAGTGTAGCTTTAACCTCCAAAGCAAGAGACCTTTAGACTATTGTTCAGCAAAAGGAAATCAGAAATGGTGTTTTAGTCCCATGAAATCTGACTGTGGATTGTTTGCTATGGTTTACTGCACATTCCTCCTTCTGCATATTACAAAAACTTCTCTTCTATGATCTGTTAGTGAACCTTTCTATCGTAACTGTGTATATAGTAACGGATATGTCCATTTAGAGCAAAGTGGCTACCTTTTTTAACATAAGGATTGTATTTGGGAATTGTGAACTACACAGGATCACATACAGGAACTGTTGGCGCTATATAAATCATGTAGAATTATAATAATAATACCCTGGAATTCATAAAGACTGGTGCAGGCAGATTTTGCAAAAGTATCTTTCATACATTCTAAAAGTGGTGAAGAATGTGCCAGATTCGTATATATGTCTCGAACTTGTACTTGACTCATGCTACATCAGTTTTTCTCTCAGTATGCCATAGGAGAGTTATGCCGTGTACACACAGCCAGACTTTTCGACAGCAAAGGTCCGACGGAACGAATCGGTCGCACAATTCGACTGCGTGACCTTTGCTGTCGAAAAATCAGATGGACTTTAGATTTAACATGTTTCAAATCTTTCCGACGGAATCTAGTCCGGTCGAAAAATCTGTTTGTCTGTATGCTAGTCCGACGGACGAAAACCGACGCTAGGGCAGCTATTGGCTACTGGCTATGAACTTCCTTATTCTAGTCCGGTCGTACGTCATCACGGTCAAATCCGTCGGACTTTGGTGTGATTGTGTGTAGACAAGTCCGATTCAACGGAAGTCCGTCAAAGACTGGTCGTGTGTACACGGCATTAGTCTTAATTTGCGCAACTTTTACATTTGGTGCATTCAATGTGACACAATGTAAATGTGGTGCATTTTTAAAACGACCTGAATTTGGTGCACGGGTCACTGTCTGAACCAAAAGTGTTGCAAATGCTTTGTGAATTTGGCACAATACATTAAGAAGAGTGATGAACGCCAGGAAAGTGGCGCAGCAGCATTATTGTATTCCCCATATAGTGTTTGGACAGTTTATCTACTTTGGCTTAGTTAATCCACACATACATGTATGCTTATTGACTGTTTTAGCCTGTTTCTGTAACATAGACTTGTATATTTTTCCTCCAAATTTTTTTTTTATTTGTGAATGCTTTGTGATAAAACATGGAATATTTTTAATTAGCTCTTACAGAGAATGATCATGACTGCCAGTCACCACTAAAAGGACCACTTCTGTCCACTACAAGACCACTGAAGCTTACAAAAGCAAATGGTATGTTTCTTCACATTTTACAGTGTATTCACATCTTCAGGGACAGATGCAGCATGTGGCAGCAAAGATCAGATTTAACCAGCTTTTTATAGCAAAAAAAAAGGCAAAAACAAGTTGAATATTTGAATTATTGATATAATTTGACAAAAAATGCCTTATATATGCCTAATATAGGACCACCATTTGAAACTATAGGGTCCCCTCTAACAGAAAGGGCTGTTGTTTTTCTGAGATCACATTGGAGTTATGCTGTGTGGCCAGTGTAGGTGAACATATTGCTGCCTAGCAGAGTTCCTCTTTAGTTACAAATGGTTTTATACACTTGCATCCATTGTATACAAGATCTTTCTTTTGAGTATAGTTTATGCAGCAGTCAGCATGAACTATATGCCCATATTATAATACAATGTTCCCTCTGAATAGAATCCAAAAATTGCATCATAATACTGATTAGGTTTACATTTGGCATATTTAGCATGGAATTATATAGAATATTCTTTTTGCAGGAGAGGAAAAAGATTACCAGAAACAACTAAAGCAGATGCTTAAAGACTTGGCCAGAGAGAAGGATAAGAACACAGAAAAGGAAATACCCAAAATGACCCAGGTAACAGAACCTTTGGTGTTTTTTCATGTCTGTGTCCTTGGTAGAAAGATTAACTTTTACCCCTAATTCATAGATGAGCAAAAAAAATTATCTCATGGGGAAGAGTTATATCTGACAGCTTTTTGTTTGTCTTTGTACCACACTTTCTTTTTTTTTTAAAAAGGGATAAATGTTTTTTTTGCGAAAGCAGCAAAAAAAAAAAATGTCCGGGGCAATGATACAGGGGCATCAGCTCTGCTATCCTCGAACTTACATTATTATGTTGTCCAGGGGTCAAATCTGGGTAGCCTTTATCTGGGGTTTCTCACAGAGGTATTTTTGCAACTGATTACCCCATAATAAAATATGCATATACATCCATATAGCAGGAAGGAAAACTCCCATATCTTATATCAATGTGTTTACCCAGTGACATTTGTGGACTATCTGTCATTTTGCACAGGAGCAACTCTATTTTGACAGCCACTCCTGTTATGTAATACAAAGCAATTCCTGGTTGCCATTTCATCAGCTGGTAATTGCTGGCAATAGTTGCAAGGTGGAAAGGAGATAAACAAATGCAGCGCATCCTAGAAACTTTAAAGTCGAAGTATACATTTTTTTAGAAAATAAATAAAAAAATGCACATTCATTTTGAAGGTAAAAAATGTGTTTAAACCAAAATATATAGATGTGTGTTTTTATAATTTTTTTTACATTGCAGCCTGTAAAGCATTGCACATCAGTAGATCGTGGGTGCAATGTCAGGCTCTTGCAGGCACTCAGTACAGCTGTCTGCCCGTACCTCCTGTATGGGCAGACAGGTACTGAAATGCAGGAAGAATCAATAAACTACAAGGATGCTCACCAGCACCCTCACAATTCATTGAGAACTGCTAACCGTCTGCCGTGGTGGGAGATAGAGTTCTGTGAATGGCCTACAAGTCTTGTGAATGAATGATGTGGCTGTGTGGGCAGAGCCCCACATAGCCCTGCTGTTTTTAAAAAGTGACAATGGATGCAGGGAAAAGAACCACCACCCGCTGTCACAGGTGAGTGGGGGGAGGCGAGGTCGCCTGCTCCAAAGTAACTAACATTAGTATGGGTTTTAACATGTTACAAAAGGTGAACTTATCCTTTAAAGTTTTTTTTTTAGGACGTCTTCTACGTTCAAAATCCTCAAGTGGTTCAACAACAACTTCTGAACTATTAAGTAACCCTGGAGCCTGCTCAGAACCATTAAAGTTGCAGCTTCATAATGTAGGCATATCCAGTTCAGCTCTTTGGACATACTACGTACATCCAAAGAGTGAACCTTTAATTGCAATCTGATGGCTACAGTAGCAGCCATCAGCTTGTGTGGGTTTTGTTTAGCCGGCTTCCAAGTGAAAGTGATGCAGCAGCTCCAGAGCTGCTGATCACTTTCACAGAGCCTCACCACACGTGTCGAACAATATTGAGAACAATAATTCTAGCACAAGGGCTCCTAGTTAACTCTAAACTGGTCTGTAAATGCTTTTAAAGCGTCACCTATGGTGATTTTTGGTGACATCGCGGACGCACTAAATTCTAAAACATGGAATGTTTGTAATCTATTTGCTCGATGCAACCTCATCTTTTATATTTTAACCAACAATGGGTAATTATATGGTGTGTTTTTAGCACTAAAATTTTATTATGTTTTTTCCTGAAAACTTGCGTTTAATAAACAGTTGCGCATATATCATGTGACATAGAAATTTGCAACTGTCAACTTTTGATTCTACAGGGCCTCTGCTTTCAGAAAATATATAATGTTCTGGAGGTTGAAGTAATTTTATTGCCAACATTTTTAATTTTTACATGTTTACTCTGGAGCTGAATTGGATATAAAAGATTCACATACAGAGAGCAGTGCCTGATTGGACCTCTCTGTGTCCAGGACTGCTCTTGTGTGATTAAGTCATAAGAATGTTGGGAATTGGTTACAAATAAATTCTTAGAGCCATCAGGGCTAGCAGTGACTTTATATGCAATGAGACTTAATAAGTTCAAGTTTTATGACTTAAATTGGTAAGTATCAGGTAAATGAGAGAATAGAAACGTCCAGCCATTTTTCTTTGTAACAGATTCTCTTAATGTATGAGCGTTTTTGTCCTTTTTTTTTTAATGATTACATTAAATCCTATTGTACGTTTTTTCCAGAGAGAATTTATACAATTCTGCAAAACCTTATATAGCTTGTTTCATGAAGACCCAGAGGAGAATGATCTGTACCAAGCCATTGCCACAGTGACAACCCTGTTGCTTCAGATTGGAGAGGTTGGGCAGCGCAGCATTAGTATCAGTTCAGGAAGTGCCTCAGATGAATTTTTTGATTCAGAGAATGGTGCCTGCGCCTCAGATCAAGACTGTGTTTTCTCCGAGACTGCTAGCACTCCATCAAATCCTACTCCATCCCTGTCACTAAGTGAAGCAGACTGGGTGGTGTCCTTTGAACACATACTGGCATCTCTTCTGACAGAGCAATCACTGGTGATTTTTTTTGAGAAGCCATTGGAACTGAAACCAAAGTTAGAAAGTGCAAAGAGCAATCCGTACAGCCTCAAAATTAATGGGACCTGCCAGCAGCCATCCATGTTATGCTAAACAAAAAGGGCTATGCCTGTCTCCTGTATTTATAAGGCTCTGAGCAGCTAGCATGATGGAAACTTTTGTGCTCTCTCTCTTTCAGCAATTATTTATGTAGTGTGTTTGTCCTTCTCACCAATATGGTTCAGCAATATCTGATATAATTGCTGCCTAAAGGAGTTGTCTGCAAAAGCAACAGTCAATTTCAGATTCCATTTCTTGCCGTATCCTGGCGCCTTTGATATGTCAAGAAGAAGGTCTGTCCACATGAAAAGGAACAGAGCTAATTGGATCTGGCATGGAGTAGGACGAAAATTGTTACTGGATTGTAGAAGATTCCTTTAACTCCTCAGTCATATAAGCCATATATATGTCAGCCTATATGGTGATGAGTATCGTTTTTTTTAAAGGTTTATTGTATTTGCTTTATATGCAGTAAGAATACACTCCAATACTCTGGAACACTGTATTTTATATTGAAAATAGGCACATAACACAGATATGGCAATATGGCATTCTGTATTGTTGGGTTACCAAAGCACACTGGACGGTTTTTCAATCTTGTACTAATAGTAAGTACTTTCTCCTGATGCATCTCTCTGTATGAAGCCTACTGTAGGTTCTCTTCTGCCCCCGCTACTTCCAGGCAACAAGCTGTCCCATTTCAAGGAGTATCTGGCATGCCAAACATTCAGGGGTATAGCTCGGGGTTATGTCCAATGTTCTTTGTTTTGTATGTGAGTTTTGTGTTTGCACTAATAATAATGTTTCAATGCTGGAAATTGAAACTTTTATTCTGTTTGATTTGCATTGGAATTCATGTTAAAAATGTCAAGTTGACTTACCTTGTGCTTTTTGTGTTGGTCTGTGAGAATCTGCACTTTTCAATAAACAAGTTTTTATTATGCTTTGCCAAAAATAATTATTTGACTAAAGCTTTGTATATTGACATTGAATGAAGAAGATTCACCCTGGAAAGCACTCTGCAGCTAACTTTTACTAGGATGGGGTCTGGAAACCACCCCACAGGCAAACCCAAACTACCACCGCAACATCCAGCCCAGCCAAAACGCATAACTCCAAAAGCCAGGCTGAGGACAATCGAGCTGGACAGCTGCAATCAAACAGACAAAACTCTAACAGCAACATTGAGAAGAGTCTTGATTGAAGAAAAGAATTGTATATGCATGCACATAAGATATGGACTGTAAACTCCTTGAGAGCAGGGACTGATGTGAATGTACAATATGCAATGCGGCGAGTAAATTCTTGGCATTCTATAAATACTTGTAATAAATAAGGTGCTAGCATAAAAATAGGTTAGCCTTTAACATAGACGAGCTGAAAAAAGACGCACGTAAAAAATAGTTAACTGTAAAAAAGTCAGGCGTAGAGTGCATGAGGCAAGCACTAGCAGTGGGCTGTTGCAACATCAACGCAGTTCTAGAGAGTCTGCTCGTGCGCACTTTAAAATCCTTTGTGGCTACCCTCTAATTCAGTAGTTCCAGTCATCCCCCTATTTACATCCCAACCAGAAGAAAATGTTTTTTGAGTTCCCAAAATTTAGTGACCACTGCTTTAGGTGATTTATTGTATGTAACCTGTATGTCCAGCAGTTTGTTGCCACTATTCCAAATTGCAGGTATACACTCTGTCTTTTAGGTCAGCAGTCACCAACCAGTGATCCATACAAAAATTGTATTCCACCCAATGTTGTTCTCAATGCGCGCCGACAGGCAATACTGTCAGCGCGCACTAATACCCGATGCCTCCTCTGTAGTTCTGGCTCCTGTGAACTCAGGAGGAGGCGTCAGGAGTAGTGCAGAGAGCGGCGCGGCGCTGATCAGACTGTGGGAGGGGAGCACAGAGCTCGACCACACGGCTGGATAAGGAGGTGAGATCCAATGATGAGTCTGTGTAAGGCAGCAGTGTGATGTAGAATGGGGGCAGGGGGGCAACAGAAAGCTGGAGCATTGTGTGTGTGTGTATAAGGCATCAGTGTGATCCAGGGGAGGGGGACAGAGGGCCGGAGCATTGTGTGTATATAAGGCATGTAAAATTCATGTCCATGGGATTCAAAATTGTGCGTTTAGTGGTTCGTGAGGTCCGCGACCGCTGCTTTAGGAGATTTTCTTTAAGAATTTACTTTTACCCTGAAGCTTCTGTAAGGATCTGACTGCTTACTGCCCTGGGCTATTTATATAGCAGTTTCTGGTTCGGTTACCCTGTATGTGTACTCTAGGCTGTATCCAGACCCCATTGTGTGGGGCTGGTCTGCAATCTTAGCATTGGATCCTGTGTTAGGTGGCTGTCCTTGGCACATAGCGCAACATTATGTAGTTAGTCACGAGCAGAACATCAGGGAGGGGAGGACAGAGGAGACACAGACACAGGAGACCAGGTCTGCGGATGATGGGGGCACGTACCCTGACCACGGTTTCAGGGCTCAGCAGCCCTGATATATTGTGGTCAGCATACAGGGGGGAGGGCATAGCCAGGCAGGATCAGCCAGGTTTTTAGGTGTTACAGGAGGCCAAATGACACAGCACAAGCACTGTTCTCTATAACATGCTTTAAGGGAACAGAATGTTTTTTTTTTTTTTTTTTGGGTTAACAAACGCTTTAATACAATATACTCACTACATAGAACAAGTCAATCCAATCCTTGGATTGCCTAATGCTTCTGTCCAGCCAGATGAAGCTCTCCCTTTGTCATGGTCAGGGGTCAGGCATGGAGACCAGTAGCTAGAGAGTTTCACGCAGATGGCAGCAGGAGTGAAAGGAGCAAGATATTGGCTGGAAAAGGAGCACAATAATCTGGGAAGCATTAAATGCAGAGACATAGCTTAAAGGGTAACTCCACTTTTGTGGGGAAAAAAATAGCAAATAAATAAAAAATAATATAGCGTATACAATTGCAACTCTTATTGTGATTGAATGTTATTAAAAATTACCTTTCTTTTTCAATCTGCAGCCGCTGTAATTTTCAGAAAATGCAATGCCATGCAATATGGCTACCTGGAGGTGTTCTGTACACAGAATATGTACAGAACGCTCCCTAGAAACATAATTTCCTGCTTGTGTGATTGTTTTACTGATTTTCCCAGAAGTCTGTACTAAGATAAGTCAGATTTCCAGCATCCACTGCAACAAAAAATTGCATTTTTGGTGAGATAGTCCCAATCCCAACTCCAAAGGAAATCCCGTCTAAAGGAATGCAGGCCCTGGAGCTCTCCTCATTAGTGCCCTGCAGGTGCAGCAGCTGATTGATAATTATGAAAGCTCCCATTAGATTAATTTTCCCACATGGACACAGACAAACACACAGGAATTTCTACAGAACAACAAAATGTAGGACTCTGCAACAAAGTTTGTTAAAATCCTTGTAATGTACATCTGAGATCACTCAGAGGGGAATGTTTTTTTTTTTTTTTCCTCAACAAAAGTTACTCTTTAAATCAGGAAGTTCATGAGAGCAACTAGAAACAAGACACAAATCAAGGTTGTTCAAGGAATCCTATAT
>CM053027.1:383584024-383608124 GCA_028564925.1 Lithobates sylvaticus | reverse complement strand
TGATTTATTTTTTTCACACTACAGTAAAACCTTGGATTTTGAGCATATTTTGTTGCTTGTAAACATGCTTTTAATACAAAGCACTCGTATATCAAAGCATATAAATAATAATAAATAATGGAAACTTAGATGATTCGTTCCACAACCATTTATTCATAAGTCCTTCAGTTTATAGTCCATATACAAAGATTATAGCAATGTGATATGTTGTGTAACCATAAAACCACAAATGGCAGCCTCCACAAGGGGATTAAAAGCAAAATCCAGCAGGAGCTACAGAGTATAAAAGATAAGATAGGAGCCTCTAAGTGTAGCAATATGGTTACATTTAATGAAGGTACAACATTTAGCAACTCACATGGTTGGTGATTAAAAGATACAGATCTAAGTATTATTTCAAGGAAAACTGTGCTGGACAATAAAAAAGAAAACATTTAAAAAATAGCAGCAACAACAAGTGCGATATAACACAAAAATATTGAAAAACAGAAAAAGTCGCGCTAAACTCATAAACAATATAATAGTGAAAGTGTTACACCAACGTGCTAATCGTGAAATTAAGTCACATATAGCATAGCTGTAAAGAAAAAATTATGGACAATGATCATGTGACAATAATGACAAAAATAAATCACAAACTATCAGTGTCTTTAAATTGTGCAGATAATGCCTTAAACAGTCCAGAGAAAAAAATCCTGAAGAGAATCCTGTGAATCCAAAATATGTATGTGCACAGCAAAGTGACAGTCCAAATAATATTGGTGACAACGCAGGTAAAGTGACTGAAGTTTTCGGCAATCCCACCACTGTCTGCAGTGCTTGCTTACCAGCTTCCAGTAATAATGTGCCTGTGGCTATTGCCCAGCCAGGGCCTTTTCCTCACGGCAAATAACGCTGATCCCATCGTCCTGTATGGGAAGGTTGCGTCTAGGCTGCTGGGCTATAGGCTCCAAATGATATCCACTGGTGTGAGCTCTCAGAATCCCACAATGGGCATGGTTGTAGTGATATAATATATAGTTTGTAGATGGTATGTAGTTATTAATAAGTATTGTCCCGCAGCAAACCCAATTCTCCAGAGAGGCGCACTTTATTGGCTTCCAAAACAGAACAGTCTTGCAGATGATATGACAAATCCAACAGGGTATAATCATGACGATAGATGTATGTAGTAAATAAAATATTTCCCATATTCTCCTAGACCTATGCCTTCATAATCACACACCCTTCTCTGAGATAGTTCTTAGACTGAATGTCCTGTTATATCCCCCCCACACACACTGAATGGCTGAGCAATTTGATTGGCCGTTTCCATTAAATGCTTTGATCTGCTCCTGTCTTTCAGAGTGACAGCAGATCACCCCAAGCTGTGAACAGCTGTAGTCATAAACTGCCCTAATCTGCATTCTTGCATATTAACATCAACATAGCCCAGATTCATTATCTGTTCCCCTTTGATATGTGGAGTAATTCTTGTTTGGCCACTTCCCCTTTGATCAACAAGTCCCCCTTTGATATGTGTAATTAGACTTTAACAGATAACAATTGCCTGCCTGAATGAACTTGTCTTAGAATGCCTAAATAAAATGCCTATATGAAATATATATAATAATATATATATATATACATATAATATATATATATATATATATATATATATATATATATATATATATATATATATATATATATATATATATATATATATAACATACTACATATACCCCCACTTGGGTCGTTCTAACTACTAGAACTGACCCATAAATCAAGCAACAAACATATCATTACGATTTGAGGTACTGGATGCTTTACAAAGGCTCATATAAAATATAAAGTTGAAACTGGTTACATCTCTCTTCACCAGCCTCTAAAATATCCCCATGAAACAGTCATTAGATAATATAGCTTTAGACCATGACTGGAAAAGGATTCGATAAACATCCATGGCCCATGTAGCTGTTAGGCCTTATTTTAACACATCAAGATCTTGAATATTGCACAAAAACGAGCTGATGTCACAGTCCATTCTTCGATCTGACGTCATCACATCTCTCACTGAAAGTAAACTTGGTATGCTCTGGGAGCTCCGATCCACATAAATCCAGGATTCTCTCATCTCCAGGCTCAAGGTTTTCATTTTTAAAGATGCTTTTGCACAAACACCAGCAAATCCTGAAATTCTACTTCCATCTTTATAGTAAGAAGAACCATCAATGTACCAGCACTCACTTTCAAGTTCAAAAGGTTTGGATACGGCAGAAAAAAAACTGTGCTGCAAACTATTTCCTTGCACTTGCACTTGACATTCATGAGTCCATCTTGCAAGCATTTTACAATTCACATCTTCCTATTTGAGCAATGATGACCTGTTGTGTACCTGTCAAGTACCTGAATTTGTTGATTGCCAGCCACAATTTGCTTTTTTTTTGTAATTTGCTGTAGGCCGACTCCTCATTGCCTCCTCAATAGAGCAGTTACTTGGATCATTCAGTCCATAATACCAATCTATAACCAATATATCCATATAATCCATATATAATCCCCCACTTTCAGATAGAATCAGCTTGACATCAGTGTTTATCAGATCTTCTATCCAGACAAAGCAGCAATGGAAAATCTTGCCAGTAAAGTTAGGTCTTTTTTCATCCATATATGTCATAGCCTTTAGCATATTATCAACGACTGATTCAACAAAGTTTCAAATCATGACTGGAGTGATAAATTTCCCTCACCCCTCTTATAAATTTAGGAAAACCACCCAACATACTATAATTTATGCTATGCCAAGCCATTGTGCAGCATCTCACCTTAGATGTCAAATATATTGATCAATATGCAATATGTAATATGTACAGGTGTTATGAAAATTATTTTAGGTTTAAATGTTTCGCTCTGGTTTTAAGATAAAGTTCAAGAAATAAAACAAAAAAAAAAAAAAAAAAAAATGGAAAGGGTGAAAAAAAATAAAAAATAAAAAAAATAGGGAAAAGTCCATTGACAAGAAAAAAAAAAAAAATTGTCAAAAAAAAAAAAAGGGTCCATTGCTTGATGAATATTGAGAGAGTCCATGATATTGTCTATTCAGCGTTTCTCCCCCACTAGCCAGCAATTTCAGACTGTCCTTCTGCTATTCACATGCAGTATCTCCAATATCTGAAAGACAAAAAAACTCTCCAACAAAACTAATTAGCAAGGTCCTTAAACATTGTTTGAAGTTAAAACAAAGGACTATTTACACATTTACAGTTTGAAACTAATTCACCCCCACTGCTAGAGAAGTGTCATTTGCATTCAAAAACAGATCTGGAGAATGTACATCTGCATTTATGACACCCGGGTTTCTGTTCAGCTGTTCCAACAATGTGTAATGTTCTATTTTCATCTTATCATACTCAATCTTTAGGTGGTCATATT
Source organism: Lithobates sylvaticus (assembly GCA_028564925.1). Taxonomy (NCBI): domain Eukaryota; kingdom Metazoa; phylum Chordata; class Amphibia; order Anura; family Ranidae; genus Lithobates; species Lithobates sylvaticus. The sequence continues at coordinate 383,604,710 of CM053027.1, read as the reverse complement.
TCTGTTTTAACTGAGAAAACGGTATCCAGGTCTTGGACATTTTTTTATTATTATTTTGGTCAGCTCTGTTTTTCATATTAATATCACCTATATTTGACCTGGTGTTTCCTCTTTGTTTGTTATCATAAGATATTATCTTTTGATCTTTATGTTCAGTATTTGTCCTAAACAATGTGGCTAAATCAATTTTGACAGCTTGCTCATTTGACTTTCTCCATAAATGGTCTGCTCTCAACAACACGTCTTTTAAATCATGAGGATTTGGGGTAACTAGTAAAATATTTTGTTTGATATCTTCATGCAAAGCATCTAGAAATATACTCATATGTATCAAGCCACCACGCTCAAATGCAAGATTATTACTGACCAATAATTCCATAATAGTTGCTATCCTGTGTGACAATTCATAGGGAGATTCACTTTGCATTTGTTTGATCTTCCCATGAATAGTAACATCAGAACGTACACCATACAAAACACATAATAATTCCAGTAATATGTCCCGTGTCCTCAGAGGCTGAATACAGATTTGTTTAATTCTCATCCAAAGACTACTTCCTATAGAATGTTGTATAACTCGTTCTAAATCAGATGGGTTTAGATTGTACATATCTCTGACATTCTGCAAGTCACAAAACCATTTTAAAAATCTGTTTAAATCATGGCAGGGAATCATTCCTATTTCTTTAAGAATTGCAGCTAATTCTTTTGGTTTCAAAGGCTTCATTACAAGCTGAACTTCACCTGCATTATTATTATTATTGTTATAAACTGTGGTGGTCACAGTGGGTGCAGCTGGCAATGAATTATCAGATTTAATATGAGGTTCTGTTTCATTTGATAGAATGTTTGTATTTTTCTGCAGATTGCTGAATCCAAGATTTGATGCATATCTGCATTCCTGAGATCTCTTCTCTAATTCCATAATTCTTAATTTCAATCTCTCATTTTCCTCTGATAATTCATCACAACGTTTAGATTTCTCAAGCAAAGCTTCCCCAATGGTAACTGCATGCAATTTTAAATTTACGGTCTCAGATTCTGATTGGTTTTGTAACCTCTGACAAACCTTGTTGCTATTATCAACTGCACTCTGTAACTGGGTAATTTCCTCAACCTTATCCTTCAAAGAACTTTCCATTGTTAAACAGCAAGATAACAAGCCCTGTACAATACAACCTTTTCTTTTACTTTCTGAAATTTTGCTATCAAAAACAGTTTTCTCTAAAAATTTGTTCATCATAGTCCACGTTTGCTTACATTTTTCTGGAACTTCATAAGGACCGCCATGACGCTTAATACATTTTAACACCCATCTGTTAACTTTATCAGAACTGACCCTAACTTCACACTGAGTAAGCATTTTGACTATATTATTAATAATTAAAAAAAAAAAGGAAATATTTTACTCACCGCATTAGTTACTCCTTCAGCTTCCAGCTCAGGTCTTCTGGTACACGATACAGTCCTTTTTTGTTGTTTCCAGTCTCCAGAGAATAATTCTGGGGTTCCAAACTTGTTTGATTTTGTAGATCAGACTCTCTTATGTCTCAACCAGACATTAGAGTCACAGCACAGGTCTTGGGTCTCCATCAGACTTCTGTCCACCTCACAGGATTGTTGTCACCACCGACTTCTGTTACTAAGTCCTGAAAATGCTCTTCTAGTCACTTGAACGGCACCAATGTAGTGATCTAATATGTCCTTCGTAGATGGTATGTAGTTATTAATAAGTATTGTCCCGCAGCAAACCCAATTCTCCAGAGAGACGCACTTTATTGGCTTCCAAAACAGAACAGTCTTACAGATGACAAAATCCAACAGGGTATCATGACAGCGAATATTTCTCCTAGACCTATGCTTTCATAATCACCCACCCTTCTCTGAGATAGTTTTAGACTGAATGCCATGTTATATCCCCCCACACACTGAATGGCTGAGCAATTTGATTGGCCGTTTCCATTAAATGCTTTGATCTGTTCCTGTCTTTCAGAGTGACAGCAGATCACCCCAAGCTGTGAACAGCTGTAGTCATAAACTGCCCTAATCTGCATTCTTGCATATTAACATCAACATAGCCCAGAATCATTATCTGTTCCCCTTTGATATGTGGAGTAATTCTTGTTTGGCCACTTCCCCTTTGACACTAATGTCATCTTTGTCTAATATGTTTAAACTGTGTTCTGGTAATGGGAATGTTGCTACTCCTGCATCAGTATGGTCTTCAGGAGTAACAGCTGTTAACCCTATGGCTCGTGCGGGGGCCTCAGGAACAGGCACGGGTCCCCTTAACATACCATCTTTAGTGAATAACTCCTTTTTAAATGCTCATAATTCTGGCGTGGCTGATTCTCTCTCACATATAGTGGTTAACCCCACAGTGCCTGAAACATGTTTTAAGGAGGTGTTGCCTTGTGAGCTTTCCCCGCTGGGTTTCCACCTTTCCGCTGCTGTGAAAGAGAAAATTTAGAAAGGTGAGTTCTTGGATATACTGTCTCTCTTACCTTCTGCTAAAGAATTTCTAGTTAAAACAGATAAGAAGGCCGAGGAGAGAGGTGGTGAGTAGGGATGAGCCGAACACCCCCGGGTTCGGTTCGAACCAGAACCTTCGAACGGACCGAAAGTTCGCGCGAATTTTCGAACCCTATACGTTATAATGGACGCGAACGTTCGAAATCAAAAGTGCTAATTACAACGGCCAATATGCATGTTAATGTCATAAAACAGGTTTGGGGACCCGGGTCCTGCCCCAGGGGACATATATCAATGCAAAAAGAACTTTCAAAAACTAACGTTTTTTCGGGAGCAGTCATTTTAATGATGCATAAAGTGAAAAAAAAAAAGTGAAATTTTCCTTTAAATATGGTACCTGGGGGGTGTCTAAAGTATGCCTGTGAAGTGGCATGTGTTTCCCGTGTTTAGAACTGTCCTTGCACAAAATGACATTTGTAAAGGAAAAAAAAGAAGCCATTTAAAACCACTTGCGGCTTTAGGTTTGATCTTAAGTAGAATCTGAACAGGTACATTATGAAGTGTAGCTCCATCCCAAAAAAATCTATTTTTAAGCTTTTTGGAGAACATAGGGAGGGGTTATCACCCCTGTAACATTTGCTGTCTTTGCACATCTGTTCAGAACATGTCACCTCACTTTCCGTCCCAATGACAAATGTTTTTGGAAAAGTGGGGTTTTAATTGAAACAAGGATTGGTGATAAAGTATCAGTAGAGAGGAGATACCTTTTTCCCAAATTAAATCTAACAGGATAGAATTTCCCTTCCTAGGGGTAGATTTCCTCTCACTTCCTGTTTTCTCTTTCCATTTGCAAGTAGGAGTCGTTTGTAAGTTGGATGTTTGAAAGTAGGGGCCTGGCGTATATACTCTGCAGAAATTTGCCCTATTAGATGTTGGTGTAGCCACAAGACTGGTGGGCACAGGAATGGGCCCTGCTGTGAGTTAATAGATCAAGATTTGTAATTGCATGCACCTGTTGAACAGGGCAGAAAAATTGGGGGTGGTGGTGGTGGTGGTGGACGGTTTTGCCACAAGACTGTAAGCTCTCACAGTTACTCTTGGTGGGCGCAGGTATGGGCCCTGCTGTGAGTTATTAGATCAAGATTTGTAATTGCAAGCACCTGATGAACAGGGCAGAAAAATTGGGCCTTTGGCGGTGGTGGTGGACGGTGTTGCCACAAGACTGTAGGCCCTCATAGTTACTCTTGGTGGGCGCAGGAATGGGCCCTGCTGTGAGTTATTAGATCAAGATTTGTAATTGCAAGCACCTGATGAACAGGGCAGAAAAATTGGGCCTTTGGCGGTGGTGGTGGACGGTGTTGCCACAAGACTGCAGGCCCTCATAGTTACTCTTGGTGGGCGCAGGAATGGGCCCTGCTGTGAACTATTAGATCAAGATTTGTAATTACCCGCCCCTGTTAAACAGGGGCTGAAAAATTGTGCCTTAGGCACTGGTGATGGTGCCACAACACTGCAACCCCTCACAGAGACTGTACTTGGAGCACAGCAGTCACACGTGTTGCGAAGCATTTTTTTAAAAAATTGTAAGTACACGCCCCTGTTAAACAGGGGCTGAAAAATTGTGCCTTAGGCACTGGTGCTGGTGCCACAACACTGCAACCCGGCCCTCACAGATACTGTACTTGGAGCACAGCAGTCACACGTGTTGCGAAGCATTTTTTTAAAAAATTGTAAGTACACGCCCCTGTTAAACAGGGGCTGAAAAATTGTGCCTTAGGCACTGGTGCTGGTGCCACAACACTGCAACCCGGCCCTCACAGATACTGTACTTGGAGCACAGCAGTCACACGTGTTGCGAAGCATTTTTTTTAAAAAATTGTAAGTACACGCCCCTGTTAAACAGGGGCTGAAAAATTGTGCCTTAGGCACTGGTGCTGGTGCCACAACACTGCAACCCGGCCCTCACAGATACTGTACTTGGAGCACAGCAGTCACACGTGTGGCGAAGCATTTTTTTTAAAAAATTGTAAGTACACGCCCCTGTTAAACAGGGGCTGAAAAATTGTGCCTTAGGCACTGGTGCTGGTGCCACAACACTGCAACCCGGCCCTCACAGATACTGTACTTGGAGCACAGCAGTCACACGTGTTGCGAAGCTTTTTTTTAAAAAATTGTAAGTACACGCCCCTGTTAAACAGGGGCTGAAAAATTGTGCCTTAGGCACTGGTGCTGGTGCCACAACACTGCAACCCGGCCCTCACAGAGACTGTACTTGGAGCACAGCAGTCACACGTGTTGCGAAGCATTTTTTTTAAAAATTGTAAGTACACGCCCCTGTTAAACAGGGGCTGAAAAATTGTGCCTTAGGCACTGGTGCTGGTGCCACAACACTGCAACACGGCCCTCACAGAGACTGTACTTGGAGCACAGCAGTCACACGTGTTGCGAAGCATTTTTTTAAAAAATTGTAAGTACACGCCCCTGTTAAACAGGGGCTGAAAAATTGTGCCTTAGGCACTGGTGTGGTGGCATGGATCATTGAGGAGGAGGAAGAGGATAGTCAGTGAACATAAGAGGACAGTCACTCAGCATCAGCATAGGCAGTCTTGAAGGGATGTGACATTAAAAATTATTCGGTTATATCCGCCTCAGGTGCCTGGTAGCTGGTGGTGATCCAAGACTGATTCATTTTGATGAATGTCAGTCGATCAACCGAGGCGGTGGACAGGCGCACCCTATGATCAGTCACAAATCCTCCAGCAGCACTGAATGTGCGTTCGGAAAGAACGCTGGAGGCAGGACAGGCCAGTAGCTCAATTGCATACTGTGCAAGCTCTGGCCAGTGATCCATCCTCAGGACCCAGTAAGCCAGAGGATTTTCGGTGGGAAAGGTGTCCAAGTCTGACCTTGCCCCAAGGTATTCCTGCACCATGTATATCAGACGCTGGCGATGGTTGCTGGAACCGATCATACCTTGGGGCTGCGGACTAAAAAATTGTCTGAACGCATCGGTCAGACGTCCACCTTCCCCACCGCTCCTTCTGCCACTGACCGAAGCCTCAGCAACTCGTCGCCCAGGACCAGGAGTTTGTAGCCTCCCAGTTTCTGGGAACGCGTTGCACAGACCTTTCTGCAAGGCCTCCCTGAGATGTCTCATCCTCTGCTCCCTCTGCGACGGCAAGATAAGGTCCGCAACCTTACCCTTGTACCGCGGATCAAGGAGAGTGGCCAGCCAGTAATGGTCCCTCTCCTTGATCCGAAGAACACGAGGATCCTTCCGCAGGCTTTGCAGGATCAGGGAGGCCATGCAGCGTAGGTTAGCTGAGGCATTCGGTCCGGAGTCTTCTGGGTCACTGAGGATGACATGATCGCCAGCCACCTCCTCCCAGCCACGTACAAGTCCACTGGCTTGTTGGGACTGTACATCATCCCTAAAAGACTGCTGCTGCTGATGCTGAGTGCCAGGCTCCACCTCCATGCTCACACAATCCTCCTCCTCCTCCTCCTCCTCCTCATCCTCTTCCTGTGTGATGGGTGGGACAGAAGGAACACTGTCCGGATAAAGGGGGCCTTGAGAGGCAAGGAAGTCCTCCTCTTCCTGCCTCTGTTCTGCCTCAAGTGCCCTGTCCATTATCCCACGCAGCGTATGCTCCAACAGGTGGACAAGAGGGACAGTGTCACTGATGCATGCACTGTCACTGCTCACCATCCTCGTGGCCTCCTCAAATGGTGAGAGGACAGTGCATGCATCCCTGATCATGCTCCACTGACGTGGGGAAAAAAAACCAAGCTCCCCTGACCCTGTCCTGGTGCCGTAGTCGCAAAGGTACTCATTGATGGCCCTCTGCTGCGTGTGCAGTCGCTGCAGCATGGCCAACGTTGAGTTCCACCTGGTGGGCATGTCAGATATTAGGCGGTTCTTGGCAGGTTCAGCTCCTTTTGCAGCTCAGTCAGCCGAGCACTGGCATTATAAGATCGGCGGAAATGCACACAGACTTTCCTGGCCTGCCTCAGGACATCCTGTAAGCCTGGGAACCTGCCCAAGAACCGCTGCACCACCAGGTTGAGGACGTGAGCCATGCAGGGCACATGGGTGAGCTGCCCCTGTCGCAGGGCGGAGAGGAGGTTGGTGCCATTGTCAGAAACGACCATTCCTGGCTTAAGCTGACGTGGCGTCAACCACCTCTCGGCCTGCCCCTGCAGAGCTGCCAGAACCTCTGGCCCAGTGTGGCTCCTGTCCCCCAAACACACCAGCGCAAGCACGGCATGGCATCTTTTTGCCTGCGTACTTGCGTAGCCCCTTGTACGCCTACGGAGCACCGCTGGTTCCAAGGACAGAGCACTGGAGGAAGAAGAAGAGGAGGGGGTGGAGGAGAGAGGTGTGTCACAACCAGTAGCAGTAGTCGCGTTTTGGAGGCGTGGTGGCGGAACAACCTCCAACACTACTGCACCTTGTCCTGCATCCCTCCCAGCTGCCAATAGAGTGACCCAATGGGCCGTGAAAGAAAGGTACCGTCCCTGTCCATGCCTGCTGGACCATGAGTCAGCGGTAATATGCACCTTACCGCTGACCGCCCTGTCCAGCGAGGCATGGACATTGCCCTCCACATGCCGGTAGAGAGACGGAATCGCCTTCCGCGAGAAAAAGTGGCGTTTGGGAACCTGCCACTGAGGAACCGCACATTGAACAAACTCACGGAAGGGGGCCGAGTCTACCAACTGAAAAGGCAGCAGTTGAAGTGCTAGCAATTTAGCAAGGCTAGCATTCAACCGCTGGGCATGTGGATGGCTGGGAGTGTACTTCTTTCTACGGTCCAGCAGCTGGGGCAGGGAAATTTGCCTGCTGCAATCGGACGTCGGTGTACTGCAAGTACTTGGTTGTGACACACCGAATTCTACACCTTCAGTCCTCTCAGAGCAGCTTTCAGAGAGGACTGAAGGTGTAGTGGGGATGGAGATCCCAGCTGAGGAGGAGCAAGGAGAGGTCCGCTTAGTTCTTTGGTGTGGGTCTTTTATGTGTGCCTGCCAACGAGCTGCATGGCAGGTCGCCATATGTCTGGTCATGCTTGTCGTGCCCAAGCGGCTGATGTTTTGGCCACGCGAGATACGCTTGAGACAAATATTGCAAATAGCAGTGGTGCGATCTGCTGCACTCGTCTCAAAAAAGGCCCACACCAAAGAACTTTTCTGATAACGTGCAGAGGCAGCGCCCTGCACAGGCGGAGCTCTGCGGTGTTGTACAGTTGCTGTGCTGGCCTCTACCTGGCCTCCAGGGGGCATCCTGCCTCGTTGGACATGTGACGCCGCATCCTCCTCCTCCTCGTCCTCCTCCTCATCCTCTCTCCCTTGAGGCACCCACGTGGAGTCAGTGACCTCATCATCCCCTCCCTCTTCACCACTAGAGCAAACCTGGCAGTAAGCTGCAGCTGGTGGAACTGTACTGCCAGATTCCTCAAGCTGGGTATCGTCATCCGAGCCTTCGAATCGTTGGGCATCCTCCTGGAGCATGTACCCAACACTGTGCTCAAAGAGTTCGGGGGACTCCTCAGGAGGACATGGTGGGTCTAGGGAAGGGGTGGCTGATGATGCTCTGTCAGTACCCTGAGCCTGGGTGAGAGAGGATGAGGAGGATGAGGAGGGCTTGGTCATCCATTCTACCAAGCCTTCAGCATGATGCGGCTCCACATGTCCAGCTGCCGAAAACAAAGACGCGCGTGTCCCATGGCCACGTGCTGATGACGATGCACGACCACGTCCACGTCCACGGCCACGTCCACTAGAAACAGAGCCTGCCTGCCCTGTGTTCTTGGCTCTGCACGCTCTGCCTCCCCTTGGCGGTCTTCCAGCCATTGTAGTCGGTAGTCCTGTGGGTGCTGCTGAGAAGAAAATATAGGAGCTCTGTGTGATGCCACTAACACACTAGAAGTCCTATGGGTGCTTCTGCAAAGAAAATAGAGGAGCTCTGTGTGATGCCACTAACACACTAGAAGTCCTGTGGGTGCTTATGCAAAGAAAATAGAGGAGCTCTGTGTGATGCCACTAACACACTAGAAGTCCTGTGGGTGCTTATGCAAAGAAAATAGAGGAGCTCTGTGTGATGCCACTAACACACTAGAAGTCCTGTGGGTGCTGCTGAGAAGAATATATAGGAGCTCTGTGTGATGCCACTAACACACTAGAAGTCCTGTGGGTGCTTATGCAAAGAAAATAGAGGAGCTCTGTGTGATGCCACTAACACACTAGAAGTCCTGTGGGTGCTTATGCAAAGAAAATAGAGGAGCTCTGTGTGATGCCACTAACACACTAGAAGTCCTGTGGGTGCTTCTGCAAAGAAAATAGAGGAGCTCTGTGTGATGCCACTAACACACTAGAAGTCCTGTGGGTGCTTCTGCAAAGAAAATAGAGGAGCTCTGTGTGATGCCACTAACACACTAGAAGTCCTGTGGGTGCTTATGCAAAGAAAATAGAGGAGCTCTGTGTGATGCCACTAACACACTAGAAGTCCTGTGGGTGTTGCTGAGAAGAATATATAGGAGCTCTGTGTGATGCCACTAACACACTAGAAGTCCTATGGGTGCTTCTGCAAAGAAAATAGAGGAGCTCTGTGTGATGCCACTAACACACTAGAAGTCCTGTGGGTGCTTCTGCAAAGAAAATAGAGGAGCTCTGTGTGATGCCACTAACACACTAGAAGTCCTGTGGGTGCTTATGCAAAGAAAATAGAGGAGCTCTGTGTGATGCCACTAACACACTAGAAGTCCTGTGGGTGCTTATGCAAAGAAAATAGAGGAGCTCTGTGTGATGCCACTAACACACTAGAAGTCCTGTGGGTGCTGCTGAGAAGAATATATAGGAGCTCTGTGTGATGCCACTAACACACTAGAAGTCCTGTGGGTGCTTATGCAAAGAAAATAGAGGAGCTCTGTGTGATGCCACTAACACACTAGAAGTCCTGTGGGTGCTTATGCAAAGAAAATAGAGGAGCTCTGTGTGATGCCACTAACACACTAGAAGTCCTGTGGGTGCTTCTGCAAAGAAAATAGAGGAGCTCTGTGTGATGCCACTAACACACTAGAAGTCCTGTGGGTGCTTCTGCAAAGAAAATAGAGGAGCTCTGTGTGATGCCACTAACACACTAGAAGTCCTGTGGGTGCTTATGCAAAGAAAATAGAGGAGCTCTGTGTGATGCCACTAACACACTAGAAGTCCTGTGGGTGTTGCTGAGAAGAATATATAGGAGCTCTGTGTGATGCCACTAACACACTAGAAGTCCTATGGGTGCTTCTGCAAAGAAAATAGAGGAGCTCTGTGTGATGCCACTAACACACTAGAAGTCCTGTGGGTGCTTCTGCAAAGAAAATAGAGGAGCTCTGTGTGATGCCACTAACACACTAGAAGTCCTGTGGGTGCTTATGCAAAGAAAATAGAGGAGCTCTGTGTGATGCCACTAACACACTAGAAGTCCTGTGGGTGCTTATGCAAAGAAAATAGAGGAGCTCTGTGTGATGCCACTAACACACTAGAAGTCCTGTGGGTGCTTCTGCAAAGAAAATAGAGGAGCTCTGTGTGATGCCACTAACACACTAGAAGTCCTGTGGGTGCTTCTGCAAAGAAAATAGAGGAGCTCTGTGTGATGCCACTAACACACTAGAAGTCCTGTGGGTGCTTCTGCAAAGAAAATAGAGGAGCTCTGTGTGATGCCACTAACACACTAGAAGTCCTGTGGGTGCTTCTGCAAAGAAAATAGAGGAGCTCTGTGTGATGCCACTAACACACTAGAAGTCCTGTGGGTGCTTATGCAAAGAAAATAGAGGAGCTCTGTGTGATGCCACTAACACACTAGAAGTCCTGTGGGTGCTGCTGAGAAGAATATATAGGAGCTCTGTGTGATGCCACTAACACACTAGAAGTCCTATGGGTGCTTCTGCAAAGAAAATAGAGGAGCTCTGTGTGATGGGACTAACAAACTTCAAGTCCTATAGGTGCTTCTGGGAAGAAAATAAAGGTCTGTGTGATGGGACTAACACACTTCAAGTCCTATAGTTGCTTCTGGGAACAAAATATAGGATCTCTGTGTGATGGGACTAAACACACTTCAAGTCCTATAGGTGCTTCTGGGAAGAAAATATAGCTCTGTGTGTGTAATGGGACTAACACACTTCAAGTCCTATAGGTGCTTCTGGGAACAAAATATAGCTCTGTGTGTGTGATGGGACTAACACACTTCAAGTCCTATAGGTGCTTCTGGGAACAAAATATAGCTCTGTGTGTGTAATGGGACTAACACACTTCAAGTCCTATAGGTGCTTCTGGGAACAAAATATAGCTCTGTGTGTGTGATGGGACTAACACACTTCAAGTCCTATAGGTGCTTCTGGGAACAAAATATAGCTCTGTGTGTGTGATGGGACTAACACACTTCAAGTCCTATAGGTGCTTCTGGGAACAAAATATAGCTCTGTGTGTGTGATGGGACTAACACACTTCAAGTCCTATAGGTGCTTCTGGGAAGAAAAATATAGCTCTGTGTGTGTGATGGGACTAACACACTTCAAGTCCTATAGGTGCTTCTGGGAAGAAAATATAGCTCTGTGTGTGTAATGGGACTAACACACTTCAAGTCCTATAGGTGCCTCTGGGAACAAAATATAGCTCTGTGTGTGTGATGGGACTAACACACTTCAAGTCCTATAGGTGCTTCTGGGAAGAAAATATAGCTCTGTGTGTGTAATGGGACTAACACACTTCAAGTCCTATAGGTGCTTCTGGGAAGAAAATATAGCTCTGTGTGTGTAATGGGACTAACACACTTCAAGTCCTATAGGTGCCTCTGGGAACAAAATATAGCTCTGTGTGTGTGATGGGACTAACACACTTCAAGTCCTATAGGTGCTTCTGGGAACAAAATATAGCTCTGTGTGTGTGATGGGACTAACACACTTCAAGTCCTATAGGTGCTTCTGGGAAGAAAATATAGCTCTGTGTGTGTAATGGGACTAACACACTTCAAGTCCTATAGGTGCCTCTGGGAACAAAATATAGCTCTGTGTGTGTGATGGGACTAACACACTTCAAGTCCTATAGGTGCTTCTGGGAAGAAAATATAGCTCTGTGTGTGTAATGGGACTAACACACTTCAAGTCCTATAGGTGCTTCTGGGAAGAAAATATAGCTCTGTGTGTGTAATGGGACTAACACACTTCAAGTCCTATAGGTGCCTCTGGGAACAAAATATAGCTCTGTGTGTGTGATGGGACTAACACACTTCAAGTCCTATAGGTGCTTCTGGGAACAAAATATAGCTCTGTGTGTGTGATGGGACTAACACACTTCAAGTCCTATAGGTGCTTCTGGGAACAAAATATAGCTCTGTGTGTGTGATGGGACTAACACACTTCAAGTCCTATAGGTTCTTCTGGGAACAAAATATAGCTCTGTGTGTGTGATGGGACTAACACACTTCAAGTCCTATAGGTGCTTCTGGGAAGAAAATATAGCTCTGTGTGTGTGATGGGACTAACACACTTCAAGTCCTATAGGTGCTTCTGGGAAGAAAATATAGCTCTGTGTGTGTGATGGGACTAACACACTTCAAGTCCTATAGGTGCTTCTGGGAAGAAAATATAGCTCTGTGTGTGTGATGGGACTAACACACTTCAAGTCCTATAGGTGCTTCTGGGAAGAAAATATAGCTCTGTGTGTGTGATGGGACTAACACACTTCAAGTCCTATAGGTGCTTCTGGGAACAAAATATAGCTCTGTGTGTGTGATGGGACTAACACACTTCAAGTCCTATAGGTGCTTCTGGGAAAAAATATAGCTCTGTGTGTGTAATGGGACTAACACACTTCAAGTCCTATAGGTGCTTCTGGGAAGAAAATATAGCTCTGTGTGTGTAATGGGACTAACACACTTCAAGTCCTATAGGTGCTTCTGGGAACAAAATATAGCTCTGTGTGTGTGATGGGACTAACACACTTCAAGTCCTATAGGTGCTTCTGGGAAGAAAATATAGCTCTGTGTGTGTAATGGGACTAACACACTTCAAGTCCTATAGGTGCTTCTGGGAAGAAAATATAGCTCTGTGTGTGTAATGGGACTAACACACTTCAAGTCCTATAGGTGCCTCTGGGAACAAAATATAGCTCTGTGTGTGTGATGGGACTAACACACTTCAAGTCCTATAGGTGCTTCTGGGAACAAAATATAGCTCTGTGTGTGTGATGGGACTAACACACTTCAAGTCCTATAGGTGCTTCTGGGAACAAAATATAGCTCTGTGTGTGTGATGGGACTAACACACTTCAAGTCCTATAGGTTCTTCTGGGAACAAAATATAGCTCTGTGTGTGTGATGGGACTAACACACTTCAAGTCCTATAGGTGCTTCTGGGAAGAAAATATAGCTCTGTGTGTGTGATGGGACTAACACACTTCAAGTCCTATAGGTGCTTCTGGGAAGAAAATATAGCTCTGTGTGTGTGATGGGACTAACACACTTCAAGTCCTATAGGTGCTTCTGGGAAGAAAATATAGCTCTGTGTGTGTGATGGGACTAACACACTTCAAGTCCTATAGGTGCTTCTGGGAAGAAAATATAGCTCTGTGTGTGTAATGGGACTAACACACTTCAAGTCCTATAGGTGCTTCTGGGAAGAAAATATAGCTCTGTGTGTGTAATGGGACTAACACACTTCAAGTCCTATAGGTGCCTCTGGGAACAAAATATAGCTCTGTGTGTGTGATGGGACTAACACACTTCAAGTCCTATAGGTGCTTCTGGGAAGAAAATATAGCTCTGTGTGTGTGATGGGACTAACACACTTCAAGTCCTATAGGTGCTTCTGGGAAGAAAATATAGCTCTGTGTGTGTAATGGGACTAACACACTTCAAGTCCTATAGGTGCCTCTGGGAACAAAATATAGGAGCTCTGCCTGCCTGCCACGAACACACTACAAGTCCTATAGGTGCTTCTGGTAACAAAATATAGGAGCTCTGCCTGCCTGCCACGAACACACTACAAGTCCTATAGGTGCTTCTGGTAACAAAATATAGGAGCTCTGCCTGCCTGCCACGAACACACTACAAGTCCTATAGGTGCTTCTGGTAACAAAATATAGGAGCTCTGCCTGCCTGCCACGAACACACTACAAGTCCTATAGGTGCTTCTGGTAACAAAATATAGTAGCTCTGCCTGCCTGCCACGAACACACTACAAGCCCCTCTTTCTCAATCAATCTTTGTAACTGAATCTATCTAACTCAATTTCTGTAAGTGAATCTCTCTACCTAACTAAATCGAGCAGAGTGTCACAGAATCAGCCTGCTCAATCTGCGCCGGAACAGCATGTGACCGGCGCAGACGGCGTGGCGGCGTTTTATAGGGGGGGGCGTGTACTACAGCCCCTGAGCTGTAATTGGCTACAGGCGTCCTGCCTGTAGCCAATTATGGCTCTTCGAGTTTCCGGGGCTGTGATTGGCCAAGCATGCGGGGTCACAGTGCATGCTTGGCCAATCATCAGCCAGCAATGCACTGCGTCGGCCGCGCCGGCCGCAATGCATTGCGGGGCCGCTCGCATCACACGAACGTGATGCGAGCGGCCAAAATAGTTCTGGGCTCGCCGAGCGAGCGAACGCCCGGTGCTCGATGCGAACGTGGGTTCGCATCGAGCACCGGGCCCATCCCTAGTGGTGAGGATAGGCGCAGGCCCATTGCTAGGTCATTTAATAATTGGTTACAGGCTTACTGTATTTTTGCTAGCATTGTGGGGGAGAAACATCCAGAGAAAGAACTTTGGTGGGAATGGTTGGTATCAATATGATGAATCGTTCAGGCAAAAAATGACAGTTTATCCTAATTTAAAATGGGGCATGAAAGACTTAGGCCTGTGGCTAAATTTGATTGTACCCCAAAAAAATCCTTTTCCTAAGCAACAGCATGCAGCTAGTACTGTTTCCCCATATAGGAAAGGTGTGTGCTATGCTTTTAATGAGAACCAGAGCAAGTGGGGTGTTTCGTGTATATATAGGCATCAATGTTCTTTTTGCTCTGGGGATCATTCAGTTTTGAAATGTTTCAAAGGAATAGTCCGGCTGGGCAACAGCGGGAACATTTTCAAACCAAAAGCATTTACACCAGTGAAGCTAGCAAATATGGTTCCATGGCTGGAACGATACCCAGATCGGGAGATGGCGCAGTTCCTAACTAAAGGATTTAAGTATGTTTTTTTGCTACCGGAATTTTCAGGCTTAGGTTGCAAGGTGGTGGACAATTTAAAATCAGCCGCGGAATTTCAGGTAATAGTAAGGGAAAAAGTGCAGAAAGAAATCGCAGAGGGTCACATAGCGGGTCCTTTCCCATTTCCCCCTTTCAAGAACATGCATATCTCGCCATTGGGGGTGGTCCCTAAAAAGGAACCAAATTCATTTAGAATCATCCATCATCTGTCAATGATGAGATTGATGATTCTTTTGCTTCAGTTTCATATTCCTCGTTTGAGGAGGCAGTAATTAAAATCAGATCCTTTGGCCAAGGGGCGCTAATGGCAAAGGCTGATATAAAATCTGCATTCCGTTTACTTCCAATTTCGCCCAGTTCATATAGTTCTTTGGGTTTTTTCTTTAAAAAATGTTTCTTTTATGATATGTGCTTACCAATGGGGTGTTCACTGTCATGCTCTTATTTCGAAAGCTTTTCAACATTTTTACATTGGGTGGTCAGTTTTGAGTCAGGTTTTGACAATATCATTCATTACCTGGACGATTTTTTGTTTATAGGGCCGGCGGATTTATCAGTCTGTTTTTATTCCCTGACACTTTTTTCGCTAATTATGCGCCACTTTGGGGTTCCCACGGTGGAGGAAAAGACTGTATTTCCTTCCACTTCATTACCATTTTAAGGCATCCAGATAGATACAAAGCTGGCAGTTTTTAATTTGCTGCTGAAAAAATAGAGAGGGCCAAGCATTTAATTTTTGTTTTAATAAGGAAACAAAAAATTCTCCTGAAAGAGCTTCAGTCATTATTGGGGGTATTGGCATTTGCGTGTCGCATTATGCCAGTTGGAAGAATTTTTTGCAGGAGACTTTATTTAGCGACAGCTGGTTTAAAATCCCGTGCGTGATCTTTATGGTCTGGAGTTCCCCTATGTGTCAAAGGCTTTGTTTAAACTCATTGTACTGGAATGGAGGAAGATCTATAAGATGGCAGTGTGGGAACATTTGCGGGTGCCAAGCAATCGGTCTTTGGCTGGAGATACTGCCCTTTTGCATAAATTTAGGGGAACTATGGACAAGGTGGTGCTGTCCCATCCGGGGGGGGGGGGGGGGGGGGGGGGGGGGGGACGATGTGCACTATTATGTGCACAGACAGAACACAGAGACTGTGGAGTGGTGGGATTATCCGGATCCCAACTTGATATTTATAGTTAACCTTCCTTACTAATTTATACATATCATATATAAATACTATCCAACTGTTTGTAACAAATGTTAAGTCTATTACCAGGTGTAACATTTATATTATGCCATGATGTTATTTTTGTGTATGATTTCTGTCTATTGTCATTCTTCATGTGATCTCTGTTTATACAATGTTTTGCACTCTTTGTGGTTGTGGACCAGGCCAGTCTTCCCAATTGTGTGTGTAGCGCACACCCCACGTAGGAGCCCAAGTGAAATGAGATCCCCCGCCCTGCACAGCCAGGAAAATCGAATCTTCACATTCTTCCAGAGTCTGAAAACAGTCCAGCACTTTGTGGGGGGATAAAACATGGAAGGGGAGTAGGGGTATTATGGGATGCCACTAGACTTCAAACAACCTCAGTGACAACTATACAGTCTATATACACTCTCTCTTCCTCTAGCACAAGCTTGCTTGCAGAACTCCAGCTTCACCCTGTTTTATGGATCTGACAAAGGCACTTAGTCAGCTTTAGAAGCAATAGCCCAAAGGCCCCCTTTAAGTGTGTAGCAAAAAAGTGGCCAGTTTTACATCCCATGTGGCTACTGATCCCAGCACCACCTCTTAAGGCACTGCCAGCCCTCCTGGCTGCAGCAGCCCCTTTCAGTAGTCCTCCTGGCTAATTCTCCTCAGTCCTTCCAGACTGCTCACTTCCCAGCCCACCTGGCTAACTCCTCTGGAGAACTTTTGGATGTGCTGACTTGCTCCCGCTGTCCTTTCCATGCTCCCATGCCTCCAGGAAGGACTTCCTCTGCATGTTGTAGAGGGTCCCTCCAGCACCCGAGCCCCAGGCCTGAGGTCACCCCCCCCCAGACAAGGGGCACTCCCAAGGGCCACCGACAGCCTCCTTTGCACTCCTTCTCCATCTTCCACCTGACTGCCCCTGCTGGCATGACCCATGAGTATTTATGAGGTACCTGCCCCCTGCAAGTCCATTTTGCTGGGGATTGGCTGGGGCCCACATCAATACTCCAAGCACGTTCTCCAACCTTCCAGAGAGCACAGGGAGTTACCAGAGGTTCTGCTTGCTGAGTCATCCAGCCTTTCTCAGTCAATCAGCCATGACCCAGATCCAGCCTCGGCCTGGTTCTCAGCCAGGCTAAATTTTCCTACACTAACAATTAACCTACACTAGAGGGTGCTACATGTGGTAATCACAGTGACATGCCACTGTTAAGTACTCCTTTTATTGAGAACCCTCCCTTGGGTGTGGTTGTAGGTGGATCATATGCCTCTTTATAATCTTGTGTGGGCAGAAGGAGGATGGGAACAGGCTACCTCTTACTTACACCGTGTAAGTTTGTAGCCTGAGGGGGAGAAGGTCTTTTGGGCCTAGGCCCAGAGAGACTCAAAGTGGGGACCCATAGTAAAAGGGACTTGCAATGGACCCTGTACTCAAGAGGAGTATGTCTGCCATATAAGCTTCCCTTGCTCGGTACCAGCACGATCGAAGACTGCTTAGCTCACCCATTCACTTGACGAGACATCAGTGTAGGGTGGCGCAAAACATAAGACTGTTTATTCAAACACAGGTACAAAGAGATATACACTCTGGGGACAATTCCCCTATTTTTGCATAATGACACAGGGTGGGGTAAACTACATTCAGTAACAAGAGATACACAGATAGCCTTTAGGAAGGGCTGCAGGAGAAATTCCCCCCTCCCCCCTCTAGCAGCTAATCCACATACACATATACATCCCATAATAGGTTGCTCCCAAGGCAGATAGAAACATTAGAACAATAGGATACAGCCACTTAACAATAAACACTTAACAAACCCCCACCCCACCTCAAAATATTTGGTAAAAAATCTGCAAAAGTCAAGCTCATACAATATTCTAGCCATCTGAAAAGTAGAATAAATTTGTCTTCATATATTTCTTGAGGGATATTGTTCAGAAATATTACTGTCCCAAGTGAAAGAGTCCCTTCATTCTTTAAACACAAACCACGTATATAAGCCCAGGATAACAGGGTTAACACTAAATGCTGAGCCTGGTGTTGTACTGGGAGACTGGTTAGTGCAGACCCGACTAGGGTTTTTGGTCACCCTGTTCCCCTAATAGACACAGGGTAACTTACACATAAGAGGGGATGGGGGAGCTGGACAAGGAGTTTCCGGCCTCTCTAAGGTAAGCTGGGTTCCACGAGCCCCCCCCCCCCCCCCCACTGCCCAAATTGACTCCCATCACAGGACTTATAGTAAAGAATTTGGGAAACTAGCTGGACTGAGTTTTAGTTCAGTGTGCTCTTTTATTTTGTACTGGAAATGTGGAAGTGGAGAAATTGCTATGCAGTGTGTGATGCTTGTCATTTACAGTAGAACTGTTAAAAAGCTTTTGGAGTGGACATCCCTTGTTCATGGAGGTGGGCCTCAGGCTAGGAGAGTGCAAGTAACAAGATGGTAGAGTTTCTCCCTTTACAGGTATGTGCGCATCCTATCTGAAGAAGAAGCAGGTCGTGAACCTGGCAAGCAAGGTGGTAGCTGGTGGCGAATTGGGGCTGCCAACATATGAGAACACACCTGGCTTTAACCACTTGCTTACTGGGCACAAACCTCACTCCTGCCCAGACCAATTTTCAGCTTTTAAGCGCTGTCACTCTTTGAACGACAATTGTACAGTCATACAACACTGTACTCAAATGAAATTTTTATCGCAAAAACAATAGAGATTTATTTTGCTGGTATTTGATCACCTCTTATTTTTTGTTAAAATTTTTTAAAAAGACCGAAATGTAAAAAAAAAAATACAAAACCGTTTTATAGTTTGTTATTACATTTCGCAAACAGGTAATTTTTCTCCTTCATTGATGTACGCTGATGAGGCTGCACTGATGTGCACTGATAGGCTGCATTGATGGGCACTGATAAGGCGGCACTGGTGGGCACTGATAGGCGGCACTGGTGGGCACTGATGAGGTGGAACTGGTGGGCACTGAGAGGTGGCACTGATGCGTGGCACTGAAGGGCACTAATAGGTGGCACTGATAGGTGGCACTGCTAGCTGGCAGTGATGGGCACTGATGGGTGGCAGTGATGGGCACTGATTGGCACTGGTAGGTGACACTGATAGTCAGCACTGCTAGATGCCACTGATGAGGCACTTATTGGCACCACTGGTGGGCATTGATAGGTGGCACCTATTGCTGGCATTGTTATGCACTGGTGGGCACTGATTTGTGGCACTATGAGCAATGGCGGGTGGCACTGGTGGGCACATATGAGATGGCTGTGCATCTTCCTCTTCGGGACTGATGTCCCTTGCACAGAAGCCGGTGATCTGCCTTTTTTCTCCTCATGCTGTCAGCGCGAGGATAAAAAAAAAAAACGATTACCGATCTTTTTACATCACGTGATCAGCTGTCATTGGCTGACAGCTGTTCACGTGGTAAGGGGTCTCATTGACTCAGTGATCACGTCGCGTGGCCGCGCACGCCCTGCAGGGGGCGCACGGGAAGCATGCAAAGGGGAGGACGTCTATTGACGGCCAGCCGGCAAAGTAGGTCCGCGCTGTAGCCGTCATTCGGCTATAGCACAGATCTAATATAAAAGGAACAATCAGCGCACACTATAATCTAATATACACATAAACAAATTGCAAGCTTGTATAGCTTGTAATTGCTGTGCTTGTTATAGCACAGATCTGAAGGGGTTAAGCTGGCCATACATTAGTAGAATTTAGTTAATTTTTTTTTGGTTTTAAGAACATTTGTTCGACTTTCTAAACATTAGTTTGGTGAAATAAATGTTTTGTTTGTGAGCATCTGAATGATAAAATTCGAAGAAGCAGGATGAAAAACATTTTCTCGAAAAAACACATTTCTAACCATGTATGTGGCTTTTATTCAGGAGATTACATTTAATCTAAAATAGAATGTTAAAGCTAATAAAACGTTGAAGTACTTTCAAATGATATTAGCCAAGTCATCAAATGTACTGAGAATTTTCATGAGAATAGTTGTAGGAAGGTTTCTCAGAAAATCTAATGGTGTATAACTAGCTTCAGCCACAAAAGAGGGTTCTAGAGGCTTTATTCTTCTATTCACGTTTAATTGGAATGTTTCATGAGTCCCTATGAATGTGTTTGTGGCTTTTTATAAAAATGAGGTTTGTGTTTCCAGCAACCATGGTTTGACAGACACAGGGGTTGATTTACTAAAGACAAATAGACTATGCACTCTGCAAGTGCAGTTGCTCCAGAGCTTAGTAAATGAGATAAATCTTCACATTGCAAAGAATACCCAATCACATGCAAGGAAAATGTAAAAAAAAAAAAATTTTTTGCTTGCACATCATTGGTTGAGCTTCTGCTTATTTACTAAGCTCTGGAGCAACTGGACTTGCAGAGTGCAACTGAACTTTGCAAAGTACACAATCTATTTGCATTTAGTAAATCAACCCCACAGTGTCAGACCATGTTCACCTTCACCAACATGTGCCAAATGGCTGGTCAAACTGTCACTGATATGTGACAATTATACTCTCAGCCTCACCCTGCACAAAGCTTTTCGAGGTTGCGGGACTACAATCTAAGTGTCAGCAGTTTGAGAGTGATTGCCACTGGGTTTCGACTTAAAACATTTAACTTTTTTTCCTCCCTATGCAAGCCATACATACCCAGTGTTGGTTATTATAGGCCTCTACAAATGTGAGTGTGAATTTTTTACAATATTTCTGTGTGTTTTAATAAAATTGAACAGTTTTACTCTATGAGATCCTCCCTGGTATTTTACTTCCATGCATAATGG